>SCLF01166878.1:0-32461 GCA_004367975.1 Mesochordaeus erythrocephalus
CAGCGGTTAACGAGACTTAGCCAGTCTGATAGAGCTTTTTCTTGCGGTTCTTTCATCTCATTACAGAATGTCCAAAATTACACTCCTTCGTACAGTTAACCCCCAAAATCCCCTAATGTGGAGTCTTAAATGGCCATAACTCTTCGTAATCTAAAATCGTGAAGCCAAACTCTATAACATATCAACTTTTGAGGGTATTTGAGAGATTTTCTCATAGACCCGTTATGAGGCGGCTGGGGGCGGGCTATGTGAAGGTGTTGGTCGTGAAGTAGGTCGGATTGGCTCGAAAGTGGGCTTATTCGACGCGTCATGGCTCAGGCTTCAATTCTTCTCAGAACAGCGACCCCGAATTCGTAACACGTGACCCGTTATAGGCCAAAACTAAACCGAAAAATGTACGCATTTTCAAAAAGTGACAAAATCACGAATTTTTCACTTTTCGATTACACAATGTATGGTTCCTAAAAATCCGACTAGAAACAACTGCGTTAAAACTATATTTCAGGACGGTCAAACTAAACTATATTCGACTCATTTTTGTCTTTAGAGGGGGTTAACTGTACGAAGGAGTGTACATTTGGACATACTGTAATGAGATGAAAGAACTGCAAGAAAAAGCTCTATCAGACTGGCTAAGTCTCGTTACCGCTGTTCTGCTGTCCAGACACCCGGGGGCGGGGGACGACTTTGACACTAGTGTTCTACAGGAGCCATTCTTGAACAAATCGTTTTCGTTACCGAAGTGACTATATCTGAGATTGCATTGTGGATATGTGACTCTTTCCATAGTAAGTATTTTAGTCGATTATACGAGGCTAGAATATTCGATTATGATATCTGTCCAATGAATACCATGGTTCATTTTGGTAGATAACTATAGATAAAGTTTTAAGTCGTTATTTTTTTTTTCAATAAATATATTTTGGCTAGCAAGGGTATGGTTATTTTGTGTAAGTTAACCCTCTTGTAAACAAAACTGGAGTGCTATGGTTTTTTTGAGCACAAAAATGGGTACATTTTTTATGCTTATTCCCGAGGAGTTAGAAATTGAAATTGGCCATAGAAAATTTATAATTATCAGCATTTCGCTTGTTGTTAAGATATTCCACTTTTAGTGATATTTTTTTCAGCCACAAGTCAGAATTGTAGACGAGGTGGCCGATTGTCGAAATAAAATTTTGTATCATGGAAAGATCAATTCTCGATGTTTTTAATTGAAAAATCTTGATTTTTAGGCCGTTTAATAAACTGTATATTTCATTCTCTCGGTGCAATACGGTCTTGGAATTTTTACATAACGTCCATGCGACAAGGATTCATATATTTTTTTCATTAACAAATATGAATACTAATAAGAATATAAAAAAACCAGTAGTACTTCGAACCACGATTAACTGAAATTAATATTTAGATACGAAGAAAGGCAACAGATCGTCCCCGAAGCTCCCGAAAGACTTCAAAACGAAACATCTACTCTTAAACCTATGCCTTTACATCAAGTGAAACCACCAAATGACCTGACCGTTCTCGATGATCCATCTATACTCAATATGGGAGCCGTATTTCAAGGAAAACCACCCCCGCAGACAACGATGGACCCAGCAATAGCTGATCGAATTGCTGGACTCAGCATCAATCGCTCAAATACTACGGATTATGATGTAAAAGTTCCCAATTCTATCAATGTAGTAAGGTGCAATTCCAGCAACCCGATTGATGACAAAGAAAGATATACTTGGCAGCAGACAAATTCCATTCTCAGCAGACGCTGGAGACCGCAACATGCGAATAGCCCCAGGGTACGTTTGCAGCTATAGAAAGGAATATGAACAGCTTATTCGACAAAATATTATTTTGTCAAATCCCCGTACCCCTCCTAAACATTTTCTGGTTCTATCAAAATTATTCTTTGGTGTAAGTAATTATTACTTTGTAATTATTTCTTTTACTTTTGAAGAAAGTTTCGTGAAATATTAATAATTATGTTCTGTTATTTTTTTGTCTTGATATAACTATAGGCTGTACATAATATTTGGGGCGCGGTGTATTTGACACTGGAAAAGTGTCGAATTTATACTCCAGGTGTTAATTCGACACTGAGTGCCGTATTCATGCTCCAGTTGTTAATTCGACACTCAAATGTCGAATTCATACTCCAGGTGTTAACTCGACACTTCAAATGCCGAATTCATACTCTAGGTGTAAATTCGACACTCGAATGTCGAATTCATACTCCAGGTGTTAGTTCGACACAGAATGTCGAATTCATTCCATCCGTAACAATTAGTGGCTGGGAATTACGGTACTATTTGGTATGTGCACTGCTGATTAGACTAAATTTAGTGACTTAATTATTAAAGTTTTAAGAAAATTATGTACTTGATCTCACCGTCTTCGATTTTCGTTTTGCATTTATAAAAAAGTATCAAAATGCAAATAATCGAAAGTCAAAATAGAAGACCCCAAATGTGAGACACGGATCTAAAGCCAAATTAGGTGTTTATCAATGTGAGCCACGAATCTAAAGCCAAATTGGATGACTACCAATGTGAGCCACGAATCTAAAGCCAAAATAGATGACTATCAATGTGAGCCATGATTCGAAAGCCAAAATAGATTACAACATATCTTTAGACACATTTATGTCGTTTTCGGGATCCTGCAGAAAAATAAATTTGTTTTTTTGTCGGGTTTGCTAATTACAGAATACCCGAAAACGCTTAAACTGGGTCTAAAAATTGTAGCCATCAAGTTTTTTAAACATTTTTCCAGGAAAATTTTACGAACCCTTACAAATATTACGTTATGCACAGCCTATAGTTACATATTCAGTGACTGTATGGGGTTTCGTTTTAGATGCGATTGGCCTATGCGTTTATTATATCCTCCAGTCCCAGAGATGTATTGCAGAGCCTGTTTTACGCTTTATTTGTCAGCTTTATATTTCTGGGTGCGGAATTTCATCATTAATGAATTATTCATAATTATAGTTGTAATTATAACAACAGAAAACCATAGACGAGGGCACTGGAATACGTCTGGGAGGAGAACAAACATATGGAGTCAAATTATGCAATGTATGAAATTCACGCTTAACCCGTGTGGTAACATATATATTTAGCGAAATGATGCCCGATGCAAACAGGATGATTGCTTTCAAATCTCCGCAAAGGAAATCGAGGAAGACTTTGATTTTGAGTCTTCCAATGCCCAGTTTGACAAGCAAAAAGTATATGATGACATTGACGAGCGAGAACCCCAAGAATCGTAATCTTACTAGATTTCTTGCACGTGCAATAATTCAAGATTTAGGTACTACAACAATGGTCGAAGTCACAATGAAATGAAGTTCAGCCATAATGAAAGTGTTCTTGACGCCTACAACAAGAAATATTCGACTGACAACTGTACACATAAGGCATGGAAAGTGAAATATATGAATATTGAATTGGAAGAAGTAAAAAATCATTTAACCGAACGTGAATTACTATATAATAATACCACAAACTTATTTACCAAAGAAATGGCAATGGCCTCTTTCGCAACTATTATGACGCAATTTCTGGAACGGGCTTCTTTTCGGTTCCAATACAATAGTTGACTATCGCTGCTACTCATCCAATATTTGACGCAGTAACCATCGAGTGGTAATAAATTAATTTATCCTTTTTTGTAAAAAAATAATCAAAACGCATTGTGAACTTTATTATTTTGTGACAACTTAATTTTGTAGCAAGTGCGGTCACTTTGGTTCTTTTATACAAATATATGTACATTTGCTCCGTGGACAATATATTATCATTACGGCCCTACATTTTTGATCGGATAAAAATCAATATAATATATCTGGCCTAAATCTCGAGAACACACCATCTATGCTAAATTTGGCAGATTTAGCATACAAAAATTCATTAAAACTGAAATATTTTAATAAGAAAAAAACTGCGAAGATTTTTTACATCACTACAAGTACTGATAGATTTTTAATAATCAGGTAAAATTTCTAACTTCCAGGGGCCACTTTTGTGAACAAAAATCAATGATTTGTGACGGTTTTTGAGCACAAAAATGGCCACAATTTTGTATGCTTAACTCTCAGAAGTTCGAATTTAAAATTGGTCATAGAAAATGTATCCGTGATTACAGCCAAAAAATGCCAACTATTTCTCTTGTTGTTTAAGATATCTCACTTTTGGTGATATTTGTTAAGCCAGAAGTCAGAATTGTCGTCGAGGTGGCCGATTGTCGAAATAAAATTTTGAATTATGGAAAAAATGCATATATGTTTATCATCCAATGGTTTAGTACCTCAAACCCATTGGTCAATATGTACGGCGATAAACTTATAACATAATGTACATGGGACAAGGATACATATATTTATATGAATTACCGACACCAAAGTGACTCCGATCGCTATACAATTGAGTTTGACCCAGAGTGGTTAATATAGGTCAGCACATATATTCGCTGCCACATAGCTCCAACACATGTGTCAACAGCGCACCCCCTAGTGGTTAACGGGACTTATTGGGTCTAATAGAGTTTTTGCTGGCGGTTCCGAATCTGTTTTAAGAATGTGCAAAATTATACTCCTTCGTACAGTTAACCCCCAAAAACCCCTATTGTGAAGTCTTAAATTACCATAACTTGAGAAGAATCAATTGTACGCACTATTGGTTTCGTAAAACTTTGATCATGAAGTCAAACTATAACATACCAAAGTTTAGGGGTATTTTATAGATTTTCTCATAGACCCGTTATGCAGTTAAGTCAACAAATGTTATTTCGTAAAGTATGTCGGATTGACTCTAATGTGGGCTTATTCGACGCGTTATGACTCAAGATTCCATTCTTCTCATAGGATCGACCCCGAATTATTAACATGTTACCCGTTATAGGCCAAAAACTGGAACGAAAAAGGTACAAATTTTTATGATGATTTAGAAAACATGTCAAGATCGCAAAGTATGTTCACTAAAAATCGACTCGAAACAAATGCCTTAAAACTATATTTCAGGACGGTCAAAGTCAACTATATTTGACTCATGTTTGTCTTTAGAGGGGGTTAACTGTATGAAGGAGTATAATTTTGTCCATTCTGAAAACAGATTCGGGACCGGCAGAAAAAACTATCAGACCTACAAAGTCCCGTTAACCGATATTTTCAAACGTGGACCCCCGTAAGGGCACTTTTGACACATGTGTCCAATGTTTTTACAAGGGGATTAATTTAATTATTGTTAATTTTAATGATGCGGTGTTGCCAGAGTAAACATTCGATAGTTTAACTATTGTAATTTAAATGGAATCATTTAAAGCTCTTCAATAGCAAGGAAAGATTGCGACTCGTAGCCGTATATTGTTCCTAATAGGTTCTCAGACCACTTCCGATCTGGAAGCCCTCCACCTCTGTCATTTCTTATCATTAAAACAACACGAAGTTCTTATTTATTTAGCGCCCTGCGTTATAAATCGTGCCGTTTCTACGTTATCATCGTCTTTGTCTCAATTACAAAATGTGAAACTCGTCGAATCCTATGAACTGCCCAATTCAATTGATCTGTGCGTTTCCACGTTCTTTGGTAACTACAAGTATGAAGTATGGAAGAATGAAATCGATTACACAATAGCAAGTATGCATATAAAACGTAAATTGGAACGGGTTTCCATGTTTATTCATGTCGAAGTTACTTCTCCAGTTTTGGGCGAAATTAAAAACTTACATAAATTAAATGCTCACGTTTACCCTACCATTGTCTGTAAAAGGTGTATAGAACTATAATTTGTGAAATGTTTTAGTCTAAATGTTTTTGCAATGCAAATCATATAAGAGTACAGTCCGTAAACCCAGTTAAAGTTGATAAATCCAGACGATATCGAAGTCGGTTTGAACAATATTGATTGGATATTTTATTCAATTATCCCTGGCTCTTTAAACTTATCTGCTTCAGAGTATTATCTTGTTGATTGCGGTCTTCAGTCTCCCAATGTTCCGGTATTGCGTCACGTAATAAACCAAATCTATTAAAAACCTGCCACACAACCCATAGCCTATATATCAATTGCCGATTCGGCACTTTTCGGGCGAATTGATAAGGTGTCATGTCGCATAAATTGTCCTAATGGCGTTATCGTATTGGATAGGTGGTATTTAGACCGAATATCAAACAAATCCCAATCACTTCTTATCTATTTTAAGGTCAAACGAGTGCTCTAGAAGGTCGAGCAAATGATTAAAAATAGCTTAAAAAGTGGAATTAAAAGTTATTTAAAGCTGAATATTTAAACAAATACCGAAAATATAAAATTTCTGGCTGGAACCACAGATAAATTTTCTAGGAATCATTTAATTTCTAACCCCTGGGGAATAAGCATCAGAAACGGTAGCGCTCCAGGTTTTTACAAGACGGTTAAGGTAGCTAGTAAAAAATCTCAATTTAATAATTACGAACTTGCTTGGTACCTCTTAATTAGCGAAAATCAGCCATATCCCTTAAGCCACCTGGGTGGCAGCTTTGGCTCAGTTAGTTTTATTATTACTTTCGAAATTCTAAGTCTAGGCATTTAGACATTCCATGTTAAAATGATTCAATGTCCAAAATTTTGGGAACCGAATGATTTGAACATGAGGTGTCTGAATGCCTAAATTTAGGCTTACGAAAATGATGAAAATCTAACTGACCCAAAACTATCATCCGTGTTCCGCAAGGGATATATAATGCATGACAAGAATAGCTCCGTAATCAGCATAGTCGATTGAAAATTGTTGATTTATTCGAAATGTTCATAATCTTATGGTTGGGCGAAAGTAGTATTGGGTTAGAATATGAACCACAACCATAAATAGATGAATTTGATCTGATCAACTGCTCAAAATAAACCAATTTGAATGTTTAACCCCTTTACGAGTCTTTAGCAAAAATGAACAATAACTGTCGCCTTGTAATTATATTATGAGTGTAAATATCGCAAAAATATTCAAAATATAAATTTTGGCTTAGTTTACTAATTATCCACTAATGCGAATCCGTTATAAATTATTTTTTGTCAGTACACGTCTATGATTTTTACGAGAGGATTGCAATGGTCAAAATTGACACTGGAGGACTCCCTCATCGAATCGCATTCTTACGGAATGGTGAAAAGTGACTTTGTTTTTTTGTTTGGTCTTAATTCCACATATTTTCCCTTTTTGGTGAAATATAGCTTTCACCTCATTTTTATATGATATCAACCGTGGGAAAAATACGTTCGCGGCCAAGTTTAAACTTAGCGTTTCGCTTTATAAAAGATGAACTTAACCAGTAGAGACCAAAAATCGGTGACCCAGCACATAATTCCTATATATAACTATCTATCAATAGTGTTAACCACAAAGTTCATACCACCAGTAAATCGTAACTCACAATAGCGCGAAATATTGCAAATATTATTGAAAAAGAAATGGTGTTAAAAATGAGACTTTGGTCCCCGCTGGTTAAAATCCTCACTTTGTTCTATGCCCGAATTTTTAGCGCAGTTTTATTCTTGTCTCGAATCCTTGACTTTGCTATTTCTGGATTCTAACTTATGGTACGACTGTTCATGTAGTCCTTACCACTGTCCACAATCTAGATTAAACCATCTGCTGATATAACAAATTAATTTATCAAACCTACATTTCTAGAAAATGGCGCTGAAAGGGTTAAAGGTTATTGAAATGGCTGGTCTGGCGCCTGTTCCTTATTGTGGTCAAATCCTCAAAGACTATGGAGCCTCTGTTGTTCGCATTGATAGGGCAGGTAGTTTTCGGTATGGCATTTTAACACGGCTCAGATTGCTAATTGCTGCTGGGGAGAATATTCGCACTTCCCGGTTAAAATTGGTCACGAGACCCGTTTTTGCAGGTGAATATCTCTAGTAGAAAAGTATCTTCAAAACATCTTGCTACCTACAGGTACAAAATTACATTAGAAATTATTTTTTTTTATAATTTAACCAGTGGATACCGTGAAGGGAAAAAACATCCAAACGCTTTTCTTCAAATTTTAACTGATTACAGGGTGTTGAAATACTCTCCAAACAAGTGTAACTATTTTGGCAGACCAAAAGCGTTTTCTCCCTTTCGGTGAAAATACAAGCGATATGCAAAATTTAACTGCGATTATCTCAGGGGTAGGACCTCTATTTCAGTCCACATTTTGTCACTGATCCGTTTTTTTACCATTGTCGTTATAGACAAAAAAGGGCAGTCTTTCCATTCACAGAGCATTTTTTACTGAATATACACTGAAGCAATTTTGTAGAAATCCAACGGTTTGCTAGCTACAACACCAACTACTTTAGCCGTAGGATTTTAGTTTCAATTTGTTATTTTTCTTTTCGTATCATTGTTGGCATAGAAAAAACGACGGTCTTACCTTGTAAAAAACATTTTTTATTAAATATATACTGAAGTATAATAACTAAGCTTGATTTTCTCTCCTTTTCCAGCGGTTTCAGGAAGCGTCTGTTTTTGCGCACGTACTACCTCTCACGGAAAATCAAACTGGACGTCCAGGGAACATTTGGGATATGTGTATGAATGAAAGCTGTCCCACAAAACGTAATTAATGTTAAACTTGCATAGGCGCTATACTTTTTTTAATGGGAGTTAAATAGCATATGAAATTCGATAATTGTGGTTAGTCGGTTGAAATTTTCCATCATCATTTTAGAATTCAAAAGTTTGGCAAGAAATCAACATTTCCAAATAAAATTGTTTACTTTGATTTACATAATGGTGAACTATTGAAAATTTCCCCGACAAGAGAAAATGTTGCGGAAAAAACTACTTGCTCTTATTAGTTGCTCTCTCCAGTTTTCTTCATTGTTGGCATAGAAAAAATAATAACGTTCCTATATTGTATGGAACTATTTTTTATTGAATATATAGTAAATATACTTTTATACATCAATCTGTCATCAACCACTCTCATATTTTATCTTTCTTGTCCGGACACGTTCTCCCCTCAATACTAATATGTCGGGAGTAGAATTCCTTCCCGTATCATCCGAGGTTTTCGTGGCAGATTGTGGTGGCTAACCTAAAGTACCTATAATATACAGCTGCGCCAAATAACTGTTGTGGATGCTGTGCTTTGTGGTCTAGGTAATGCTTGGCAACATATTCCACGTAGTTTTAAGTGTCCACTAGGTGTATTGTCATACCGGTAATTGCACCGTATATGTTCTGTTGTCATTTTAATATTTCGAATAAGCCCCCTAATATTAGGAGACTCTCCAGGGCCCTGTGTGTTCTGGTGTCCCTTTGTAATGTCAGGAAGTGTTTCGTGTAATCATATAATAGGTCTACATTAATCGCATAAACGAATATTAATTCTATGCTTTTAATTTTGGCGTTTTAGTTAGTTCGATGTAGTAAATATCACCATTTGACGCCCGTTTCTTTGTTTTTCTATCTGGACCTTCCGTACTCCTTGATATAAAAATCCGCGGCTAAATCAAAATGACTATTTTGATGGCGAGAGATAAAATTAAGTATATAACTGGTCCAGCTTTTCCCCTAGTAACCCGCCGACTTCAAGTCCAAGTCATTTATAAACGTTTGCATTTGAGAACTATTGAGCGATAGGATTTGAAAATTATTTCCATCCATAGAAGACTAGTAGTATATGGCATTCTGTTTTAATATTCACTATATTACTATATTCACTATATCACTATAATTACGGGACCATTGATATTATTCAATCTAATTCTGTTTTGTTTCTCCTTACTTTAAATCGTCTATGGTGATCCCATAGACTTTTATCGTGTTATGTCTCCAAATGAACTTTAAGTTCTGCTGTACTGCTTACCTCTATGAAGGAAAGAAATCTGAAGGCTGTAGAGGAGTACAGCCTTCTATTTCATGTCTAATTCCGTTCCACACATGCCTATGTTCTCATGCATAGTCATGTACAGTAGCATCCTTCGACCTCATTGTGAGCTCTAGATTCAATTAATGTATGAGCCCAGTAACTTTCAAGTTCAGTATTGCAATTTGTCAGATAGTTAGATCTGATTAAACGATATAACTCGTTATCATCTTCTCGATTTCCTTAAATTTTAAACACGGAGTTATCGTTCTACTTTCTCTTCTATATAGTAAGTAAGTAATTATTTTTTGCTTAATGAAACGAAATATACAAATATCACGCTTCTCTCACTGATACCTATTTAATTTTTTAGCGATTCTAATCGTTTACTGTCGAGACCACAACTATGAAATTAATGAAACGCTCCTTACAACCCCGAGCGAAATATCCTGTGGATACCCTTTAGGGAAAAACTTCCCTCCTCTTTTCTTTTCCATCTGAATTCAAAACGGGGCAATATTTTCTGTTGAAAATTTGAACGAGGGAAGCTGTTTTATTTGGCTATTTAACGGTGTTATTGCTTAACGATACAGTATGAAAAATTTGAATTTCATTCAAATAATATTTTCTCGGTCAAATATAGGGCAGAAGTCCAAAATCTTCAGGGTACTAAACATGCCCATAATATAAGGGTTAGAACACGAAATTTCATTCAAATAATATTTTCTCGATCAAATAATATGCCTGGAAATCCAAAAAAATAATAACTTAATAACAGAAGTGATTATTTGGAATTATTTGATACTTGTTCGTTATTATTCTTTGTCTGGCAACTAAAAAATTTCACGTTTTTTAAAGTCTCTGATTTCACCCAAAATTGGTATCATTCAACTCGCACGGATGTCCACTACATTTCTTTCAAGTGGTCGACCCCGAATTCCTAACCCATTATGTAGTTATAGCTGCTAGAAGTTAAGAGTGTGATTTCGGGAACTACGCCCGATTGCCTTGAAAGCGGGCTTATTCCACGCGCCATGATTCTAGCTTCAATTATTCTCAAAGGATAGCCCAGGAACAGATTCTGAACCGCAAGGAAAAAGTCTAGCAGACGCACTAAGTCTCGTTAACCGATCAGTTTATATCAGCATATTATTTTTTTCTATGCCAACGAGGATACCCAGAGAAAAACAATAAAGTAAAACCGTTTGATTTCTTCAAAAAACCCGATACTGCTCAGTTTATATTCAATAAAATATGTTCTGTAGTTGATAAGACCGCCATGTTTTGGCTGTAACGGAATCATACAAAGAAATAGAGGTCCGACCGCTGAGATAATGTCAGTTAAATTTTGCAAGTCGCCTGAATTTTCACAAAAAGTGTGAAAACGATTTTGGCCTGCAAAATTCGTTACACTGAACGTTTTTCATCGGCACTATTTTTGTATGAAGGGTATTTGAAATCCCTAAAATTTGAAGCATATTCATCCATTCGTTCTCGAGATATTTTCGAAAGAAGGCCGTTTTGGACGTATTATGGGACAAACATCCCTTCGGGGTAACCGCTGGTTAACTATGGACTGCAAACTTCGAGAAAATAATCGAGATGTTTCTCACCTTTTTGTGTTGATAATGATTGGTTCGGATTGTTTATCTTTGGTAATATGTCCGCTATATATAGACGTCGAACTTGAATTAGTCATTCATTAAAAACTAGTAATTAGAGTACAAATTAGGGTAGTAAATCGGTAAATTTGAACCAATCAATAATAAAAATTTTGTTCAACCCGTTCACTATATCAAGTTGGTTCATATTAAGATTTATAATTTTGTAATTGAAAACTAAAAATTACGACTTCTGCTGTCATGATGACGAAAACGTTATAGAACTAAATTATATATTTTATAATTATTTTTCAAAGCAATTATATCATTCCCAATGGAATTAGTGGTCTGTTAAAATTGGATGAGATGGATTTGCTTTAGGCCTCAGTTAACTTTTAGTCTAGGGTCCAAATTCAATCTCGATCAACAATCAAGAGGAAAAAAGTCTATTGCCGTCAATTTAAAAACTGAAGACGGCCAGGAGGTCATCCAAAAATTAAGTGCCAAAAGTGACGTAATTTTGGATCCTTTCAGACCCGGTGTTATGGAGCGTCTCAATTGTGGGCCAGGTAAAATTTGAGCTAATTTTATTCGTAAGCAATCCTGAATTTACTTGTAAATTTAATATAGATCATCATTCCAAAGGGGTCATTTTTAATTGGGTTTTATATTTTAGTGTATAAATATTTGAGCTGACGTAATTTTTAAAAATCGTCACTGGTAATACTTCGTTTACGGCTTTCTGGACGAGGCCCAGTTCTGTGTGTTGCTAAATCTATGTCGATTATCTGATAAAAAACAAGTGTGATCGCTCGAGATATATTAACCCTCTTGTAACAAGATGCCACGATCTGGTTTTTGAGCACAAAGAGAGCCACATATTTATGCGTAATTTCAGCGACGCAAAAATATTTCCCAATGTTTTTGTTACTAAGATGGTAGCGAAGTGGTTTTACTGTCGTTATACATATTTGAATTATCGAATAAAGCGAATATTTTTATTATCCAATCAAAATAGCTAAAATATTTCTACGTCAAAACATTGGCCAATAATCTTCTTGGACGATGTCCTGTATCGCTAGTTTCCATGAACTGTAATAGACAGTATATTTCATTCTATCGGTAAAGTACTGTCATGTAATGTTAACATAAGTTTTTACATATATTTATATGACTTAAAGACGCCATGATGACTTCAATCGCTATAAAATTGAGTTTTCCACGGAGTGGTGAATAAGGTTAGCCACAGAGTCATTACCACGCTTTTTTTTACAAGAGGGTTACGATAACTTTATTATAATAAGTTATGGCGACATAAAACATTGGTTAAAAGTTTCTGATAACAATGAAATTCATATATATTTGCGCTATCCAAGTTCATGAGAACCTTAACATACTAAGTTTTCATCGAGAGCGATTTCAAGGTATTGAGTGCACGTAGGGACTGAATATGCTAGTCCGGCGTATCACAAGTTGGGCAAGAATTTTCTTAATGGATCCTAGAGTCAAATTAATGGGGATGCTGAAAGGTGTCGAAAGTGGAGTCGGCATGTTTCGACTAGCGAATTAAATAATAAAAGCATTTCTTCAAGTTCACAGGTTCAATGGATCGAAGGATTTAATGTATCGAAGGATGACTGTGACGCGAGTCTCTGTACGCTCATAAAGTCGTGTTTTAGACAGTCTCTCAGTAAAGCTAGGGAATTCAGTAAAAATAGCATTTTTCAATTTCATATCTTATCGACATCGATTCAATGTATCGAAGGATGACTTTTATATTTTGTTAGCGATCTCGAAGGGCAGGTGTCCACTTTCGACACCATTAACAGTACTAAATTAATGCAAGTCACTCATGATTTCTCGTATATACCATAACCTAAATGTTTGTAATGTGGTCTTCAGAGTTGCTTCTACAGAGCAATCCTGCCCTTATATATGCTCGATTATCGGGGTATGGTCAGACGGGACCTATGAGCCAGATTCCTGGTCACGATATTAACTACATATCCCAATCGGGTGTCCTATCTGCGCTGGTAGACTCTACCGGCAAACCGACACCGCCGGTTAATCTGATTGCTGATTTCGCCGGAGGTGGTTTAATGCTCACGACTGGTATCTTGGCGTCGCTTTTCGAGCGGGGGAAATCTGGCAAAGGACAAGTGTTGGACTTATCGATGGCCGAAGGATCATCCTATGCAGCTTCTTTCCTATGGCAAATGCGTTTCTTAATTGGCGAAGAACCGGGTACTGGTTCGCTTGACGGTGGTGCGCATTTTTACAATTGTTATGAAACATCAGATGGCCGCTGGATGGCGGTTGGAGCAATCGAACCACAGTTTGGGTATATAAAAACAATTTATGTTATGATTCCCTAAACAGCGGAAAGAAATCTATGGCGATGAATTCGCTAAATAGCGATGAATATCCTATTTTTATTCACTGAAAGTAATTTTAAAAGTGGTTCCGTCTGTTATAAGTTGCCAGAAAAGCGTGTTGGAAAATATATACCAAACAAGATGTTCAAACAAATTTTTTAACTGTTAACTTTTTCCATAACTGAACCATAATGTATGAATATTGATGTCGTTGCCATTTCTTGACTTGAACTTCTATTTATGATTATTGTATTTGTTCTTGTTTGAGTGTCTCTCAAATACTCTTTTCTGGGAAACTTATAATAGACCGAACATCGTTTAAAATTATTATCAGTGAATGAACATAGGGTATATTAGACGTTATTTATAAGCGAAATTCGGTACCTAGTGTCGAATTAACACCTGAAGTATGAATTCGGCATTTACAGTATCGAATTGACAGTGGAGTATGAATTCGGCATCTGAATGTCGACTTCATCCCGCCCATTATTTAAACCTTTATAAATACCCTAGCAATAGTTTTATGCTGTTCTGATTGAAAAACTTCAACTTGATATCGACTTGAATCTACAGATGGATAAGACTCTCTGGCCGGATATGAAAAAAATATTTGCCGCCAAATTCAAAAGAAAGACTATGATGGAGTGGACTAAAATTTTCAGTAATACTGAAGCTTGCACAAGTCCTGTTTTAAACTTTGAAGAGGCTGCTGTAGAACTCCATAATGTTGAACGTGGTGCATTTTTTGAAGCCGAAGAGGTCACGGTGCCCTCATCTGCACCGATTTTTAATCGATCTGGCAATGCAAAATATTATTTGAGGCCTGATGTTGGCAGCAATACACGCGAGATACTAGAAGATTTCAATTTCGCCCAAGATGAAATCGATCGACTTCTGGCAAATGGTGCAGTAGCTGAATAGCACCGTCTTGACTAGCACATAGTTAAGGTTTTCTGGTTTCAATTCTGTTGTTTTTAATTTTATTTATTCATTTAATTTATTTCTTGATTATATTGCTCTGAAAATCAAAGCAATTAAGATCCCGAATTTCCCTAACTTTCGTTTTAATAACATAAAATTGAATTATAATTTTTTAGAAAATTTGACAGTTGGCAATTTTAAACAATAATTTTTGTACACATTATTTATATATTATTTATTGTACAATAAATAATTTATAAAAAAATTATTGTTTAAAAATAAAATTGAATTAGTTCTTGCAAGTTCATGACCTGAAAGTTCAAAATACGAGAAATATTAGTATACGAGGAATAGTATCATGCAACACACCTATCAAAACGGGTCCCTACCCACGGGGTTTGGGCTGCGCAAGGTCGGTTAATGAGGCTTAGTGGGTCTGATAGAGTTTTTGCTTGCGGTTCCGAATCTATTTTCAGAATGGCCAAAATTACACGCCTTCGAACAGTTAATCCCCAAAAACCCCTATTGTGAAATTTTAAATTACCATAACTTGAGAAGAATCAATTGTACGAACTTGGGTGATGCCACACCCTATAACATATCAAATTGTAATGGTATTTTATAGACTTTCTCATAGACCCGCTATGTAGTTAAGTCAAAAAATGTGATTTGTGAAGTATGTCGATTGGCTCGAAAGTGGACTTATTCGACGCGTCATGAATCAAGCTTCAATTCTTCTCAAAGGACCGACCACGAATTCTTAACACTTGACCCAGTTATAGGCCAAAAAGTGACAAAATCACGAATTTTTCACTTTTCGATTTTATTATGATTTAGAAAACATGCCAAGATCGCAAAGTATGTCCACTAAAAATCCAACTTGAAGCAACTGCGTTAAAACTATATTTGAGGACGGTTTTGTCATTATAGGGGGTTAACTACGAAGGCGTATAATTTTGAACATTCCGCTAATAGATTCGGAACGGCAAGAAAAAACTATAAGACCCACTAAGTGTCGTTAACAAACCTTGTGCAGCCCAAACCCCTGGGGGAGGGGGCCAGTTTTTATAGGCGTGTGCAATGAAGAAAGCACATTTAACAAATTTAAACTTCCTGTAAAGGCGCGACATTTTATGTCTTTTTGAGAACGAAAATCGTGATAATTTTTGATGCTAACCCCCAGGAGTTAGAAATTTCAACTAATTATTATATGTAATATTTACTTAATCAAAATTTTCCTAAAATTCCTCATGTTTTTAGCATTTGTGAAAAGCATATTGTATGTTTTGTCTTTAACTAAAAAAAATACTTGATAACTGATGTCTTCAAAACATTAATTTATTAGACTCGGAAAATTGTTTTCAATCGTTTTGTCTTAAGAAAATGGGTTGTTGTGTTGGTGACGATAAGGGAGATCCCGAAATTTGGGACGTGAAGATAAAACGCGGATGTACTGATGTGTTTTGTTTGGTTCTATTCATTATGTATTTGGGTTCAATGGGAGTTATATCGGTATATGGGATAATTACTGGCGGTGCTGAAAGACTAATTTATGGCATGGACTCCTATGGAAATACATGCGGTCAAGAAAATGAAAAAATCGGAAAACACATGTATAATGGTCTTGACATGACGAAGAGGCCTAATGTTTTATTTTTTGACTTTACCGCAGAGGTTGCCGAAACTTTTGATCCCAATGTTGAAGGATCACAATTCTCCCTCGAAATTTGTGTAGCTAAATGTCCAGTTGGGGTCACAAGTGCAAGGGATTTGGTGAACGAATATCAAAACGGCAACAACTTATGCACACTTAATTATGACCAAAGTAGTAAAAATATCGGCACGGATTTTATTGAGAATATTTTCAGTTCTTTTTTGTTATCAAATTTCGTAGACCGATTAATAATAAATCTTCCATCGACGCGATACGGAAAGCGCGGAAGACTTATGCCTAATAAAATTGTGCCATACATTGTGTGCGGGCCATGTTTGGTTATAATGGTAATAATAATATCAGTAACTGGCATTTAGACATACCCGAAGAGCTTATTTTTTATGTGAAGTTGTAAATGATTTTCAGTAATTTTTCCCTGGGGGAATTTTAGTCGATCCAGTTGATTATTCCACCATTTCTAATATATTCATGGATGTTCAAAAATGTAATCTCGTAAAAGGATTTAGTTCTTGGATGCAAACTAATATAAATAGTTTCGGAAACAAACATGCGTATACTATAATGAAAGGTACATTTCACATGTTTGTATTTTGAAAGATATGAATACCACATTTTTATTGGATATTTACGTTGTAAACTTCGGCAAAATATAATTCGTAACAGATGGGGAACAGATCTTGAAAGCCCAAGCAAGCAAATCCGGTCCTTGTCCTCGCTTACCAATTGGTGATACCAAAAGTATTCTTAACCGTTGTATTCCAGTTGCAGTTAAAGAAACAAGTGAAGCTGTTCTTGAGTTTGCTAAGACAATCCCGACGATCAGCAAGGTATTTTATAATCTATAACTATTAACTCTCACATGCAAGTCATTTGCTTGAATTGCTATTTAACATTTAAACAAAATACTTCGTCGCGCTCCAGTTTAGCACTAAAATAGATCACTAAAATAGATTTTAAAAAATTAGCAAATATGTGTCCATGTTATTTTTTATATATGTGTATGAGGACCAGAAGCAATATATAGTTTTCAATAGTTCAGATCTAGTTTTCGCGCAAATTCTGGTAACTTGAATTTTCAGCCGCTTGAGTCATTACTTATAAATTCTAGTCACTATTGGTCATATCTGGCGAACATACGGATGTTGAACCAGGTTGGTTGGACCCTCGTCCTAATATGACGCAGAAATGTAACGTTGAAGTCCCTAGAAGTGATAGATTGTTATCAACAGTATCATTACGTAAAACGCCCATTAACGTTGGTATTTACATTTGTTGAAGATATTTTTCTAATAACACTAACCTGCGGAAAACCCCCTGTCCAAAATTGTGGCCTTCATCGCAGATGGAAAATGCATCTTTATTGACTCTTGAACGGATGAATCCAACGGAACGTACGGATATTTCACTAATGAGCTGATATATTAAAAGTTATAAGGTGTAATTGAAATGAGATTTTTGTTATGGACTTGTTAATATCGCGTCAGATCCATTTAGACCAATAATTCATGCTCGGTCGGAACTGTTTATCGAGATAATGTAAATACAAGGGACTTAAGATATATAATTTGATAAAGTTCCCATAAACCACGATCATAATCTTCGTTATATTGTTTGTCGTACTCATTCACAGTCGTGTTAATGTCGGCAATGTTAGACAATCTAAATCAGACTCAGAACGAGATGAGTGAATATACTGTATCAGATAATACTTTTGTTGCTAAAACGTTTGCTACGTTGACGGCGGTAAAAATTCTGATTACGGTATGATAAGGAAGTCTACGTACGGAGGACGAATTACCCTCGATGTAAACCCAGAAGTGTTCAGCGTACATTCAAAGGTCAGAAAATTAAAGTGGAAGTGGAGAATGTTAGCGACAATAGGATAATTAACTCCCAGATCGAAATGGAAAGAGTAGGTTTTATACGACTATGGATCACTCTCAAGACTTTCACGAAGTTCCAATACCCGTTCAGCCAAGGGAATGCTCAGCTATAAATCGGTTTGGTCAATTCCAATATCATAAATAAGCACGTACAGCTCACGTTGAGGTACTATGGACATTTATTGTTGCCCCATAAATGGTACGACGTGAAGATTCTCAAAGTAAGCGCAAACAAGAAAAATAGACCTGCCTGTGGACAAACCGACCCATGGCCCGAGAAGACTCACAAGGTACTCGCGGAAATCTATGAGGCCATTAATGTCTATCCGAATCTCCAACAACGTTCGTCGTCCAAACAATAGGTGATACCCACATGGAAAGCCACCCAATATTCATGACCGGAACCGCTTTACCTGTCCGGAAAATAGCAAGCCGGACCTATGACAGTTCGCGCACTACAAGTGTAGCTAACCGAATTCTAACGACTCATCCAGGCATCATGGCGCAAGGGCATGATGCAAGATGGTGTCTGTGAAATGGAAACCTCATGTACATATTATGAGAACATTTCGATTAATTGACAATAGACACTGTAAACAGCGTAAGGTTAATACCGTCATTTATAATGAGATATAAGGTGCCAGGTTTTTGTTTACTATATACATTTTGTACCAGGTTGGAACACTCGCCAGGTAGACCTTTACCGTGCGAGCTATTTTTAATAATTACGTTTGATAATATCTACGTTCCACCCGTGATATTTTTGGTGACTAGTACACGTGTTGATAACTATGCATAATATGCGAGAAAACATATTATCGAAATTTCTAGACATACAAAATGTTAACTTTAAATTATATACTTGATATCTGCCATATGTTTCAAAACTGCCCCCTAGGGGGTCCAGGGACCAACTGATGGGTTAACGAGACTTCGTGAGTCTGATAGTTTCTGATTTCCTGGCGGTTCAGAATCTGTTCTCAGACCTTCCGAAATCATACGACGTCGTACAGTTAACCCCCTCTAAATACAAAACGTGAAAATGACCTTTTTTGAAAAAACATTAATTTTAACTCATGGGGTCATGGCAGCTCATCGAACTAAATCGTGCTAGATTAATTAGGCCCCTGGGCATATAATAAAAGTATGGAAAACATACTGCGATTATTCGTTTTAAACCTATGGACCTCGAATTTCACATTGCCAAGATAGACCCGATTGGTTCGAAAAAGAAATCACATTTTTGACTTCTGGTGGCTATACTACATAACGGGTTACGAATTCGAGGTCGATCACTTGAAAAGAAATGTAGCTGACATTCGTGCACGTCGAATGAGTCTAATTTCGGGGTAAATTAGAGAATTTGAAAAACGTTTTGAAAGTGTCCGATTTCCCTGAAATTGGTCTCATTCGACGTACTCGGATGGCAGCTACATTTCTTAAGTAGCCGAATTCGTAACCGGTATGTAGTTAAAAATGTGATTATTTGTGAGCCGATCGGAGCATATTCGACGTGTCATGATTCCGGTTTCAATTTTTCTTAGATGATCGACCCAGAATTAATAACACGTGACCTAGTTATAGGCCAAAAATGGCATGTTTAACTCTTGTGCTCCCCTCAAGGAATATAACCCCTGTGCTCCCTTTTGAGCATTTTTTGCACATAGACTTTTCATCTCTAGACTTCCTTTTTCAGTTGTTTGGCCTCTTTTGCTTGTATAAACTAAGGGTAAATAGCCATTGGGAAACATACAGTTTAGAATAAGGTAAATTGACCTTAGACTGAAATCACCGGAATTTAATCCTCGTTCGTTGCGGTGGGGCCGTTTCAATCCGTCCTTCGCTTTTCTAGACAGGCTGTGGAGCCCGATACAGACAAGATAGGAATCTTTTGAGATATGCTAATATATTTTTAAGGCTAAAAAACAAAATTAATAAAAACGACCTTTAAGCTAAAGATATATATATATATATACCATTAGAATCACAATTTAATTCTGTGCAATAATATCTAAAAATTATATTTCTAGCGTATCTGATTACTAAGTTTATTTACATAATTACCCTAATTTTAACCAAGCCGGGGAATTTTTGCGATCGATTGGCATTATATCGATCGATTGTCATTGTATTATATTGAAATCTGGCTATACAAGGTATATCGCATACCTCGCAAATTATTTCTTTTCAAATGGTAGAATTTTTTCTTATCAAAATTACAATTGGTATCCAGTAATCCTAGAAGAAAGAGATATCGACGTCTCAACAAACACTGCCGAAACTTTAAATAAAGTACTAAATACAAAAGTTCATTAAAAGTGAAATATTTTAATGAAGAAAACACTATTTACTTATAGGTTTGCAACAAGACCGTGCAGGACGGTTTTACATGACCGTACTGTATCGATAGAACGAAATATACTGTTTATTATACCTTCTTAAAAGGCCTAAAACACACTTTTACTATTAAAAACTACGCTCTCGCTACAAACTGCTTGGATGATAAATTAATTTAATTTATTTGAATCTTACAGCGAATTAAAACATTAAAAGAGGAATATTTTAATAAGAGGAGAAAAATTGAAATTTGTTTGTATCGCTAAATTCACCGATAAATTTTTTATGATCAATTATAATTTGTAACTTTTTTTTGTGCCCAAAAAGTTCTATCGTGGCAGCTTTTTGTAAGAGGGTTAAATCGAAACTTTTGTCATAATTATTTTGTCAACTAAAATCACCATTATAGGTCATCCGCGATATATATGCTTCAAGATACACTATTTTTTATTGCTCGCTCATATCCGTTGGACTTTCAGTTTTATTTATTTTCTTGTTGCGCTACCTGGCAAGTGTTGTTGTCTGGGTTATTATTGGTGGCGTTTCCATAGGTTAGGGTCTACTTCGTATTTATTATAAATATATACTGGTAACGGCAAACGTGTATGATGAGGAGAGACCAATGGGGAGCGTTTAAATTCCATGCGCGTTGATATTAGGTATACGGAATTTAGGTCCTTTAAGCAATTCGATTGGAGTACAATACGCAACCCTGGCAAATGTTCTCATTTCTATGCGAAATCTCGTATCAATTATAACTGGTGGCATTTTGTAATGCTTGGTAATAACGCCAAATGTTTTATACGTGTTTTCAAGCTAAACTTATCACCCAGTTTGGCTTGAATTGATTCAAATAATTAATAACGTACCTACGCTCCAATATTACCCTACAAATAAGTTTAATCCCAAAATAATGCGTTATTTTTCTCCCTACATCATCTTAGTTAGAAACTAGTTTAATATATTGTCATTTGATCAAACATATGAATCAACTCCTAATGGTATCTTCATTCAAACACTTGGGAGTTATTAACGAATTAAACAGGCGGATCATGCGCCTACGATCAGACACTTTTGCCGTTACCAGTGTATATTATATGAACACGACAGTTTGCGTCCAAAATATATATCAGCCAGTTAAATGACCTACCTTAAGTTGCTCTTGCTGCTACTGCTCTAATGTGGTATTGTTATGCTATCAGCAAGGGTACTGTAGTCAACACAATTGAGGAAATCGAAGAAATTTCAACCGCCTTGTCAACTCATGATGATATTTTGACTTTTGCTATTATTGTAACAATTCTATCGCTTTTTATTATTTCCTTTGCTATTGCTGCTGTTTCGAGAGCGAAGCTAGCCGCACAACTTTTTTCCGAAGCTGGAAAGGTAATCAAATTTGGGAACCCGGAAAGGACATTGTGGTTTAAGGGGCTTATATTTTCGGATTTACTTGTTTTAATGTTGACTGGTTAGTGAAGGTCTGTTATGTAATCCTATAACACACCTGTCCGAAGTGCCCCCCCTTGAAATGGCATCTAAACGTTTAACGAGACTTAGCGAGTCTGATAGAGTTTGTTCTTGCGGTTCCGAATCTATTTTCAGAATGTCCAAATTTTTTTAACTCACGGAACTAAACCGTGCTAGATTAATTAGGCTCCAGGGAATCCAATAATTGCATCGAAAAAATACTGCGATTCGACTTCGGACAGGTGTGTATAACATGTCCTTCACAACAGGGGTTAACTGTACGAAGGCGTGTAATTTTAGACATGCTGAAAACAGATTCGGAACCGCAAGGAAAAACTATCAGACCCACTAAATCTCGTTAACCGACCTCTTGCTACCCAGACCCCCTAGGGGGGGGGGCAGTTTTGATAGGGGTGTAAAAGCGAATTTCCAAGTAACGAACGTATTGTTTTTTTTTAATTTTTGGCTATATCACTTTTTTGATATGATTTTTGGATTCGTCATTAAAAATGTCCTTCCGGTTTTATAGGGAGCCTATTGCCGTGCAATTTCTAAATAATGTTTATATTTAGGTTATTGCCAAAATCCCATTAATCTTAATTCAACCCATGTGGATGTACGTGACTCTTATTTTGATCTGGTCTATGTGGACTATATCGGTTGCTTTTCTGGCCTCTTCTGGAGAACTTACGTTTAAAGATGGCTTTGTCCAAATGAATAGAAAGTCACTTTGGTGGGCCTATCTTATTCAAGCCTTCGGCATTATTTGGGTCAGCGAAGTCGTATTTGCTTGTCACCAGCTAGGGTGCATTGATGATTATCCATTCTAGTCGATTCGCTAAACGGATATTTTAAACTATTAAATTTTCGAGACTCCAAAAATTGAATTAATTTTCAATGATACAGCTTGTTACAAAATGTTTACAAAATGTTATATTCAGTAATTTGTTTTAATGGTCATATTAAATAAAAATGGAAACCAATTAGGAAACATGGTTGGAAATCGGGATGCTTTATGACCCTTATTCCATATGCACAAGTGTTCCAAATTATTCTGTCGGTCAAGCGGACTTAGAACATATTAAATATCTCCATAAAATGCATAATAGTACCGGAAACCATGGGCTTAATATGTGAGATTCAGTCCACCCTACTATAAGTTCATCCTCTCTTCCACCGTTTCTAGATATTATTTTTACAAACCAAGAGATACGTTTGATCAAACATCACCAATATTGGAGTCATTTTTGAATTTGATAACGTATCATATGGGTTCTATATGCTTTGGCTCTTTGCTTGTTTCGCTACTCAGGATACCTCAAGGAAACAGTTATTATTACTAGTGTATCATTGAAAAATTGCTGCAGCGCAAAATCGTAGCTTAATGTCTACGAAAGTAACCCCGAAAAGACTGACGGACTGGGAATCGAACCAGAGTATATGGTTTTCGAAGTGGAATGAACTAGACATTGCAATATTAGAACGTGATAATAATCACAGTTGAATGGTAAACAAATATTTCGGATTTGGTCAAATAATTGCTCGTACCTTCACGTGATGCGTAGGTTTGACTCGAAAAGATCCTGAAAGCTTCATCAATGATAGCAAAATGATGATTATATAAAATATTAATATCAGAAAAGTACTTGAGAGAGTACTTGTCTGTAGATTACACAAATTAGTGCTTTTACCGAAAACATTTTTGTTCTAGGTAATTAACCAGAACATTGTTAAATTATATATGAGTATTTAACCCTCTTGTAAAAAATTGGAGCCTTGTGGTTTTTCCATCACAAACATGGCTCCAGATTTTGATACTTACTCCCCAGGAGTTGGAATTAAAAATCTGTAACAGAAAATTTATCTGTGATTCCCGCCAACAATTTATAATTATGGGCAGTATATTTTTTTGAATACATTTCGTCGATTTCTGCGCAGATGTTTAGTTCGTTAGTATAAGCCTTTTTCAGTCTCGTGTTCGATCCTTTGTTCCTTCCCAGTTTTTATTAATGAATGTAATTAACTCCCTAGGAGTAATTGGTAGACAGTATGTTAGGAGTAATTTTGTGCTTTTAAAAAATTTGAATATAACTATGTCACGTGTTAAGAATTCGGGGTCAGTCCTTTGAGAATAATTGCGCGTCGAATAAGCCCACTTTCGAACCAATCGGAGATAGTGCCCGAAATCATATTTTTGACTTCTAGCGGCTATAACTACATAACGGGTTAGGAATTCGGGGTCGGTACCTAAAAAAAAAGTTCGCCGTAAAATTCTAGGGAGGGGCATGAAGGGTCTCAACTCGATTGGATGGAAGCTGAAGCCTTATTTCCAAGAAATATAGGTCTGCGTGCACAAATTAGTCCTAGGGAGTTAAGTAAGAAACTGTGTAGCCGTAGTAAGCTACTGACCAATCAAATATTGGTATTAAATGTGAATGAAAATCTCCTACTTCTGGTTTAATAAAATAATTATGTTGTTAGAAATAATCTAGGTGAAAATTTCCAAATTTACCTATAAAGAAAATGCAGAAGCAACACCTCTTAAATCGTTGGACTGAAAATATTATATTTTCCAGAAGTAAGGTACGCGTAAAAAATTACTGAATGGCTTCTTAAAGGAAGAACATCCTTATTGAAATTACTCCACTATTGGACCAGGAATATTATAATAGACTCGTGAAAAGGAAGAATGATTATAAGAGTAAGTATACCTTTGTATGTTGCATACTTGTCATTCCATCATGTCTAGTAATAAATAAGGAATATTCTCCCTTAAGTACTCCTTTTGGATATCAATAGAAGTGCATCCTTAACCAGTAGACCATATTTAGAATTTTCTGGGCCGGTACCTACCGGATCGAATAACGATAGGCTTTTTATTTTCATATTTCTCGAAAATGTTTTGCACGAATAAGGATTAACTCATTGCTGGTCTATCTGTAATTCTCCTTCCAAAATATCTTCTACCATTTTTAAGCTCAATAACACATCAACCAATTGTATTTTCTATCTATTTCTCTCTCTCAGTGCAATGCAAAGTGTGTTATCTCCTGTCATTCTCTCAACTCGTTTTTTCGTAGAATGACTTTCAGTCGAGATAAATTCATTTTCTCTTTTTCGTATGCTGCCTAAATAAATGACCAGCGTACAGACAAAATCAGATAGCTAGATGTAAGCCAGTGTCAGTTACAGAGTACACTAACGACTACCTTCTAGAAGACTAATATCCAAATTAAATAAATGTATTGAAAGATTGAACCCCTGTATATCTAAGGGTACACTTTGATACAAATATTAATGCATACTCGGGGTACATGCTAAAACGTAGAGCACTTTTCATTGCTCTTAGTGAGAAATTATTTAATGCAGAAATGCGATTACGTGTAAACATTATTATTTTAAAGGTAAAAATACTTTGTACATTTCGTTTGGACGATGCTGTACGAAACGCAAAGTATATATCCAAAAGGTATATGTCACTAATCAGCAATGGATATTCTTTATCATGCAAAATTGCAAATAGATATAACGTATTTTTTAAATGTTAATTTTAACATAAGCATTTGATAGAAAATTGAACGAAAAATGTAGACATGTCTAATTCTGATACACGTAATCTAACTTTGTTTGAAAGCCATTTGTGGATACATTTATCATAAATCTAAACAAACAGAAAATAAACTTGCCCAGTGTTTGGCCAAAGCTTGCTTATGTTGCTTGTGCTTGTTCGAGAAATGTCTTCGTTATTTCAATGCAACCAGCTACACGATGGTGGCTATAACTGGCCATGTAAGTTCGTACAGGTTAAAATAGCCCGACTCAAAGCAATTTACCAAGAATCTTCTTTTAAACGTCAGAGTAAATATACGGAATTTATCCAAATCAAAGACGCTAAATAAATATTTGTACGCCTTCCCTATGGTACTATTTGTGTATTCGGATTATAAAACACTGTAACGATTAGTCCGTGTCAGCTATAAATAAATAGATTTTAACGCAGTGACACTTTTAGTCGCAAACATAGAATAAAACGTCATATTATATCTCCACGAATCAAACAAAATTTCCTCCCAAGAAATTCGTAAACGAATAAATAATGTTTGCGAGCGAACATGTGGCACTAACAAGCCTATTGTTTGTCGGCTCGGCGATGTCCCGGGTGATAACTCGACCACTTTTTTTCAAAATAATCAATTTCAGGTCTTTAGTTGTCACCTTCAGTTAAACGATATCTGTCTCGGTTCGCACTTTTGCACAGTATTCGAGATATATAGGTGTTTCTAATCGTTGAGTAGAAAATTACTCTAGTATTTTTTATTATTTTAACTTGTAGACTAAACGGTTGGGATTAGATTTTTTTTAACGCGTAGGCACTAATAGGACTGATATTTTGACTTCAAGTAGCTATAACCGTGTAATTTTGGACATTCCGAGAACAGATTCGGAATAGCAAGAAAAAACTCTATCAAACTCACTAAGTCTCGGTAACCGATCACTTCCCACTTGGAAGGGTAGGGGGCGAGTTGGACACATGTGTAATACACAGCGATTTTAGGTAAAATTTGAATTTATCTAATATACATTAACTCCTGTCAACCGTTGAAGTCTTCGGACCAGTTTTTTGCGCTTTGCTCGAAACTGGTCAGAGCTATGTCAGCATTCCCCCCATATTCCACACCGCATCTTTCACTATAATTTTGAGATCGGAAGTGCTACCTAAAAAACAGAAATTGATTTTTCAAAAAATCTAACTGGTCCGACCCAAAGCGGGGTACCTAAAAATGTTAATTGGAAGAGTTCCACGTTTTTATTATTTACGACATCTCCGTTTCACATATCAACACGTTGACCAGTATTTCCAGATAAAATTATATGGCGTAGATTTTGAGCGGCCTAAAATTACTGCTCGAAGTGAACCTAAAAATTCGAAAATTTACGTTGAAAAATTGACCAGGTTATCGACCAGTTATTTATAATCCGACAGTGAAAATTTAAACCATATAGCCCTATGCATTCTCTCAGAAAATGGATTTCAACGGTTGCGCGTTTCCTTTTCTAGCATCGTAAAAAAAACAAACAAATAGTTCTGCTGATACATATTATTAGTGATAAGTTATGAGCCTAATATGCTCAAAACGGTTTACAAGGGTTATGTTCCAAAAATGGTTCACAGGAGTTAATTTACTCATTGCTTTGGGTATCGGGAAAAACCTATTTATCGTATTTATCCATGTTTGGAGATAATTATTCAGAATTATTGTGTATCAGCATGTAAAGGAGCTGCGACATTAGCTTCAAATGCCTTCCGTGTTGGTGCCTTAGCCTTGGTGGGAGGTTTGTCTTTGTTCCTGGGTAAAGTTTTAATAGCAATGGCTTCTGGGGTATGCGCTGGGGCGATGATCAGAAACTTTCCAGACCACCCAGAAGGAAGGACTACCACACTAATTAACCCTCTTGTCAACATTTTCGCGTATTAATGCTCATATTTCTTAATGCTCTTTCATTTATATGGGTAGATAACCATTGCCTCACGGAGTTTCTTACCATTGCATAATGTGATTAAATATGGCCTTTTTAAATGTTTCTTAAACCCTCTTATGACGTCATGTTGATAGGAATAAAACAGGAATCTAATGGTTTTTGAACCCACAATCTCACGCTTACAAGTTTGAAACCAACAAATTCGGTTAATAATCCGGGAAAATTCCATGAACCATTCAATTTGGCAACTAGGTTACTTACAGGTAATCCCAAGTTATAAAGAATGATGAATCATATCTCTTGAAATAAATTAACTGAACGATGGGATTCGATGCTGGGCTAATACATTAATTTCTATAGATGTTTAGCCGACTCGTAAAAAAATCTGATGAATTTCAGGAAAATTGTTGATTAAAAGTGAAATATTAGAAATAATTAGAAAATATGTGAAAATTTATAACATCAATGGAATTTGATATTTGTTATAGGCAGTTGAAATTTATAACTTCTTGACGATTAGCATCAAAAATTGTCCCGATTCTCGTGCTCAAAAAGGTATAAAACGTGGCGCATTTACAAGAGGTTAATTTAGCTAAACAAAAATTGTTAGTCCCCTCAAGTGAACTCATTAACGGTCCCAATTGTCGTTTGCTCAATGATTGGATACATAATTTCCGCCGGTTTCTTTACTGTGTTCTCGACAACAGTCAACACCTTATTGCTGTGCTTCTGTGAAGGTAAGATCCCACCCTTTTCCAATTAGTGTGGGCGGATCGATATGGCCAAAGTTCCTATTTTAAAAATGAACTTCAACTCAGAGAAATCATCAAAATTCAATATTTCAATAGTTTTGAAATACAAATAGATTATGAATATATCACTGTCAGAATCGAACAATTATCCAAGGCGGTCGAAAATAAAGGCACGGCTACGTAAAAATAGCTCGCAGCACTTCCCAAAATTTTTCTTTAATTTTTCCGACAATTTTTCACCGGGAGTGAATTCACATAATTTTCGCCGGTTTCTTTACCGTGTTCCCGACAACAGTCGATACCCTATTGTTGTGCTTCTGTGAAGGTAAGATCCAACCCTTTTAGAATTAGTGTGGGCGAACCCATATGGACAAAGTTCCTATTTTGAAAATGCATTTTTACTCAGAGAAATCATTAACATTAATATTTTTTAAATTATATAAATAATTCCGAAGTCACTAGATTAACCGGACTAGCGTTAGGGAAATTTAATATTTCAATGGCTTTGAAAGACAAATAACTTCAGAATATAGCGCACGGTTACGTACAATAGCTCTGCAGAATAAACCAAAGTTTCCTTTTTTGAGACCGAAAACGCTAATTTTGTAAGCCAGGATACTTCTGTAATCTATCAGCAGTTGAAAATGCAACCAGTTGACAGCGAACCTTTCTCGAATTCATAACCACGAATTAAATCTATTTGTTCACAAATTAGTTTGTAAATGGTGAGTATGGGGCGTACAGTCGTGTTGTAGTATTGTGTCGATTACAAGGTAAGCTCAAATAATTGGCGTTTATGAACTCTTGTTGACTGTCATTTAGGGTATCTGGCTTGATCGGTTTAATTCATTTACGTTGTATAATTGGGTTTTTACGTATTTTAATTAAGGTATTTAAGTCCGCACTGTATGAATATTGTGCGTACATGAAATTATATATGATACCGCACTCGTGCTTTTCAGTCGGACAGGAGATTCGTATCGAGCTGTTTGGGTTGTTTGGTGGTTGAAATTGATGCGGTAAAATACGTGTTTTACCGCCATTTTATTCATTCGCTTGGGGTTACAAGATGTAACTCAGAAGCATAGAAATAATATGAGCAGTACTGATTTAGTAGGTTCTAGCACATGTTAGTCCGCGTTCTACGTTAAAGCTCCTGTTTGAATTTTTTGAGGGTGGACTTCACCTTCTCAGTACTTTTTTGGATTATCCCGATTTTAACCAACCTTTAAGAAATGCCCGCATTTTAACAATTTCGAACTGGTCACCCTAGTTGGTCTCTTGACGTTTTTATTCCTACGCGTATTAACAAAACTTCAGATTGTCGGATTAACGATGGCTCTCCAGAAAATCCATACTTTATGCCCCGGGGGCTTATGATGTTCGTGGCCAAAGCTGACAATGAATTAAATGACGCCCATATGGGCAAATCTGAACACGAAACAGTTCCACTTAGAACAATGTCATGAAGTGTATTTATTGGTTATACGCCGAATGACCAAAGAAACTGATACCCTTATTACGTTTACATTCCATTATTTCTACAACTTCTTTAACATATTGCAATCTATTTTCTACCAGTTTTGCACCAATCATCAAAAAATAACGTGAAAGTCGTTAAAATGTAATTAAATTAAATATGGGTTAGCAAGGTGTTGGGAAATATGTTTAAATGTTGGTCTTACAAAAGTTTCGGAAATTAAAGTCTGAAAAACGAAGTTAACCACATAAACATTACGTTCCACCGTTGTTGCGTTTTAACCGTGAAACGCAGAATGAAAAATTATCTCTTCAATTATATATTCACTTCTTGCATACGATTATGCCACGGTTGAATGAGGCCAACTATTTGACCTAACTTAACAGACATTCTGAAAACTGTTTTATCAGATTAACTGAAATTTTCCAAGCCATTCCCAGCTCAAAACGTCAATTTTCATAGTATTTGACCAAACAATAAATTCGGAAGAAAATGTATGCATTGTATCTATTGTATCTATTTCACCTTCGCATAAAAAAGTATTAACTATCGAATAGGGCTATAATACCTTAACTCCTAGACTGTTTTATTTCGCTATCAAAACCCTGTATTTAGTGCCTTACAAGTGATTTAATTCCTGATTTCATACGGTCTACCTGCTCTTTCTTGCAATAAGACGTATCTCCCTTTTATTTTTATTTCAAAAACTTTAGTAAAAATGAGTGTTTTTTCAATTCGCCAAACTCTAATTGCGCAAATAATGTTTTTCAATAATTTTTTAGATCGAAATATAATCGGCTCAAAAACCAGAAATTATTGTTTTTTAGTCGATTCATGATACTTTTGGCCAGGATATGTTTTAGTATAAAAATAGCCCTCTTGTGACTTTACAACTAACCATATTCATACTAGGTAAAGTTGTTCGGAAACTTTTGTAATCTATTTTAAACCTAAAGTCCAACCGGAGGTGATATAGGTATTTATGTCCGAAAATTACACTGTTATGCGTCGAATTGTGTTCGGAAAAATATTTGTAACTTTGATATAATTGCTTATCGGAAGTAAATGTCAAAATTGGAAATAAATATCAATGTCTAATATCACACTGAAATTTTTCGGTGTTGAATTATGGTGGGAAAATATCCTCATACCGGAAGTATCAGAAATAGGTTAACGTATACTTAACGATATTCACCAATAAATCCCATTAAAAAGAACGCAGGGGCGATTTCATTCATAACTATACAAAACGTAAAAGCCTAGTATGACCCGCCTATCGAATCTTCCCCCACCCTCTCCAGTGGTAACTGATAGCTTAACCAGCTTTAGTAAGTGTTATATGGTTTTTTCTTGCGGTTCCGAATCTCTTCTCAGAATATGCAAATTTACACGGTGTCGTATAGTTAACGCCTCCTAAAGACGAACGTTAACGACCTTTTTTTTAATGTTAATTTTAACTTGTGGGGCATAGCAGCTCACCGAACTAAATTGTACTAGATTAAGTAAACCCCAGGGCATCCAATAAAAGCATCGAGAACATACTCCAATTATTTGTTTTAAAGCTATGGACCTCGAAAGTCACATTTAAGCTATCAGTTGCTTCAGGAGAGGGTGGGGGGAAGATTTCATAGCACTTTTAAGACATTTTTTCATAGTTACCCGTGTCCGATTTTAGAGTTTTTTGGCGTTCCGCTCTTTAAGCAACTTTGAAACAATTTTCCGCTTTTTGCCGAAAACTGATCGGCGTATGCTTCAAGGCCTTATACAAAATCCGATAAGCCTGGACGTAAATAGATATTCTAGAAACAAGCATAACGGATACAGCAAACTTCTCATGGCATATTTTACCTCATATTGTGTTGATACTGATCTACAATAAAACTAATAAAAAGCCCAAATATTATATTTATATTTCAGATGAAGTCAGTTAGCAAGATCTTCAATCGCCATGCCCCAGCTAGATATATGGTAAGAATTTAATGTAATTGTGTTATATTATAAATTATTATTAATTTAACACTCTTGTTAAAAAACTGGAGCACCCGAAAAGTTGTTTGATTATATCGATCAAAATAGAGGTTTATATAAACAAAAAACCATTGGCGAATTGCAAGCTCCTTGTTCTAAGATTCGTTTTTATTAATTATTAACGTGGATTTTTTAACATTGAGTTTTCAATACAAGTCCAACTCTCCATTATGTACGGGATACGTCAGATGGTGCTTGATAACTGTTAATTTACGTTCCACCTGAGACCAAGATAGCGCTTCAAGCTAAATCGGACACTTTGGAAACGGTTAAGTTGTTACTTCAAAAAGCACATTAACCGTATTTATCAATTTCCGAGGTATAACAATTATGGTTTTCTCAGATTGGAAAGTATTGGTCAATAAATTTAGGTCGTAATCGAAATGATCGATGAAGTTATATTATTGTATACATATCTCCCAGACACCTTTTTATTTAAGTATCTCTCAGACACCTTTTTGGTTATATTAGTCGAATTATTTCACTCTCTAGTATTCAAAAATGATATTTTTGTTTACTATGACGAGGGGTATAAGGGCTAGACTATTTACTATATATTTATAACATTCAAGCCGTTTACGATCAAATTAGGTCATTCTTGACCTTATGGGGTATACTT
>SCLF01166989.1:0-10192 GCA_004367975.1 Mesochordaeus erythrocephalus
GCCTAAAAATCCAAACTATTCAGCGTACCTAGCTTAATAACAGATATGTATTACTATAAATTACTGGAAATTATTTGTAATCACTTCACAGCTTTTCGATATTATTCCTCGTATGGCAATTATAAAATTTCACATTTTTTAAAGTGTCTGATTTCCTCCAAAATTGGTCTGATTGAACGTGCATGGATGTCCGCTACATTTCTTCTCAAGTGCTCGACCCCGAATTCCTAACCCGTTATGTAGTTATAGCCACTAGAAGTCAAAAATGTGATTTGCTATGTACGATGGGCCCGAAAGTGGGCTTATTCGACCCGCCATGACTCGAGCTTCAATTCCTCTCAAAGGACTGACCCCGAATTCTTAACACGTGACCTAGTTATGGCGAAAAAATGGAATTTATAAAGTACAAATTTTCAAAAAGTGACCAAATCAAAACATTTTCACTTTTTGGTTTGTTATGATTTAGAAAACATGACAAGGCACCAAAGTATGTTTATTAAAAGTTTGACTCGAAACTATTTTAGCAATGAGACTTTCGATGTCCATGAGTTTAAAACGAATAACCGGAGTACGATACTTTTATTGGATGCCCTGAGCTCCACTTAATCTAGTGCTATTTAGTGTGGTGACCGCCCATACACCCATGAGAACCATACAACGCGTATAGTTTGGAATAGTCTGGGAACAGATTCTGAACCGAAAGGAAAAACTCTATCAGACCCACTAAGATCCACTAAGCTCGTTAACCGATCAGTTGCTCCCTGGCATAGGGGGGGGGGGTAGTTTTGACAGCCGTGCGTCATAGGAATGCTTTCTCTTGCAGTTCATGAAAACGTAATGTTGCAGACATCAGCATAGTTGTGTGCTGTGTAAAAAATGTGCTCGCTCTCTTCCTAGCGGTGACAACAAGCATACCCAAAGAAAATGGACTTGGAGTTATGGTGCGAAAACCGTAGGATTTCTGAAAAAATGGAGTTCTGAAAAATAAAAAACTGCTTCACTAAATATTTAATAAAAAATGTTGTTTAACACGCGATACCATTATTTTTATTCTGTGCCAACATGGATACCCAGAGAAAAATAATGAATTAAAAGTCCGTTCCTACCATCAAAACTCTTAGTGTTATAATTACTAAACCGTTTGATTTCTTCAAAAAAAAACCCGACACGTTATAATTTCTTTCTGTAGATGACAAGACCGCCATGTTGTGTTTAACGACAATGATACAAAGGCAAAATACTGACAAAATTTGGAATGAAACTTATCTCTGACCCCTGATAATCCCTAGGAGTTAGACTTTAAAATCAGTAATACAAAAAGCATTTGCGATTCCAGCCCAGCATTCTTTATGTTCGTAATTTCTCTTATTTTCTTCAAATCCGACTTTGAATGAACCTTATTCTTAGTACTTCTGATGACGTCATCGATTCTATGTCGAGAAGGGCTGAGTTTAGATTAACATAAATCTTTAGATTTGACAATGGTAGTTCGAATCCTATTTGCTCAATGAATTTTATCTATTGTTTTTCATTTGGATAAGTGTTGAATTCATACGCGTTAATGTTCGACCAATCAGTTCTCGATAAGAAAATCTGATGACTAATCAACAAATATTTGGACATTACAAGTATAGAGATGGAAGAGGCGTCTCGCGCGACCATTACTTTAAAAATAGTGGATGAGTCCTAGTAGAGGAAAAGAACCCAGAATTCTTGCCTAGATGAATCGTCGATGACATTAGATCAAAAGATAACGTGTTCGAGTCGGTGTGGGTGAAAGTTTTATTTTCCTTTTTAAGCACTATAGTCGTATTACCTCATCATGGTCAGTTTTGTCGAAGCGAACTCGCGCAAATTTTGTCAAGAGGTTTAAACTGGATGTATCAGTGGAAGTGTCATCTAAATAACGGATATAGATATTTTATAATATAGAATCACACCAAATTCTTCCCGAGAATATAGAGATACATAGGAAATGACTCATAAAAGTTCAAAACCCGAAAATTTCTGTCGGCAGCCGTAGATTACCCAAAAATTCACTAGATTACTCTATAGACCAAATTACCTAAAAACTATATATGAATCCAAAATCACTCAGTTGTGCACAGTTAACTTTAACCGTTCAGCAAAAAGAGTTTAGGCAAAGCAGTTTAACAACAGTTTTGCAACAACCGGGCTGCGACGAAATAAATAGTTGATTTATAATTTAATAGAAAGATTACAGGTTGAACCTAGGAACATTGGTGACGCCGGAGTCAGGTACTGGTTAAGTTTTAATCAAAAGTAGCCTACATCCTCAAAGGTAAAATATCTAGTTTGGGATTGTTTTTTGAAGTTTATTTCAGAAGCTGATTATTGAAGAAACCAAAAAAGGGAAATCCAGTTTGGAGAACCAGTTGTAGAAAAATTTTTATAACACATTTTTTGGGTTCGGGTTGAGTTTTAAGACTTTTAGAAAAAGGTCAACAAAATAATCTTTACCCTTTTAGACATGCATCAAAGGAAATGGTACCGGTTGATGAATAACCAACAATGAGTTGGAACTACTACTTACGTAGAAACAGTCAAGCAAGTGATCAAAAGAACAACGGTTGCTGCTAATCGTTTAAACAAGGTAACAACAAAAAGGAACCAATGGGATTAAAAAGGCCTATGATTCAACAACGTATGTTAAGGCTATCATGGTGATGGATGCACAATCTATCGTCGACGGCAAACTTTGGGAAGTGGCCTTGGAGCTCACCATGACAATGTCCGAAGCCTTCATCAAAAGGCGAGCTGAGATGACTAGGCAATTGATCCGTCGGTAAAACAGGATCAGTACCAAAACCAACAAGATACAATTGACAGCCTCGAAAAGAAATTGGCTGCTATGAGAAAGTCGGTTAATGACTGGACGAATGCAGCTGATAGAGCCTTTTGGAAGCAGAAGTTAAATTACTTCAGGATCTAATTCGGCAATTATAAGATACAGACCAAAACGTATCTCAGAGCCTTTTTTTATTCCGGAAATCGCGCAGGAAGTTTTTGTATTTAATGAAGGAATTACTAAAAATGACATCAGTATCCTGCACCAAACAAAGGACAAATAGCAATACCAACGCCCATTATTGTCCCCGTGGAAGATCAAGAAGGTCAAACGGTTCAGTTAGCAAAGCTCTTAAAAGATCAGGTTGATATCTGTCATACCGGATATGGTCGTATCACTCAAGTGGAGTACCTGGCCAGAAATTGTGAGGAGTCACAAGAAATGTTAAACAACAAACAAGTAGAGGACTTGGAGATCGTGAGAAGGGACCGCAGTTAGAAGCGTTCTTCATTAATATAGGAACAACAGGTACATATGAGTTCTGGAAGACCTGGTGGTAGAACAAGGGTCAGTAACAGACGACTCAATGTTTGGCCGATGTAAAATACTACAACCAGTGTTACAATACAGTGAGATGGATGTTGAGAAATCCCGGTAATTTCACATCAGACGATTTTGTAAATAGAGTTGAAAATCTGCAGGGACCACTGAAATTCATGGAATTAGAAGAATCGGAACAAGCAAACAAGCTGAATATGTTGTTGAATGCGTCCATAACCATTATACAGCATATAGACCAACAACAGATTCACTTTGGCATGCTCATTGGAGAGAATGACCGTACTTGGGAACACATGTAAAAACGGAAGGAGATGGAAAAGTATGTAAAAATGAAAGCACAAATTAGTGATTCAGATCTGGACAATCATGCTGTTTTTCTAGTGAACAACAAAAAAAAACGAGAAATTTGTTGTACGACAAACAGCACCAGAACCAACGACGACATTACAGGGTGATGAAGAGGAGATATTTCCCAATAGAAAGCGACAGAAATGGCTTGCTACGAAGCCGGTAAACAAACAGGCGAAAAAGTCGAATAGAAATTGCAAACCTCCTGCAAACAAGGTAGTTTAAGTCCATTCATTATTTAATTTCGTGGATACTACGCCAGTTAAACTGCAAACAGGAGGAAACCAATACACCCAAGCCCTGGAAGGGACAGTTTCTTCGACATAAATTAGGTCACAGCCATCGAGCAGACCCGTGAGCAGAGCCTAAACGCGGTCAGGACTAAACTCGGAAATAGCTTCGTCTCTGAGATCAGAGACAACATCTTCTGTGGCGCTGGAAGGTTTCAACCAAGAGGAGCAAAGAGCAAGCGACGCTTGTCTAAAACTCCAAATGGAAAAAATGGATACAGCTCGTTCGTTTGATGATTTCAATAACCAAGCACTGAAGAAACAGACGAAACAGACGAAAAGGAAACGCAGTGGAAAGAAATCCTAAAGGTTTCTTTTAAAATGTCACAAAATTTATTTTCTGCCATTTACTGATGCGCTACTGCCATGATTATATGCACATCACCTTGCCTTCATTAAAACCCCCTTTTTTCAATTTAGGCCACTTAATCGAATAAACAATAAATAGTATTGTAAAAAGGCTTTATTATAATCTAAAATTAAGATGTTATTGTAAGGTTGTTAAACAGCGGAAATACTATTTTTGGAAAAGTCCTATATGAGTTAAGAGTTGTTTCTAAAATATAAGTTCTAAGGTTGAAAGTATTGTGGAAAGTCTTATGCTAAAATGTACAAAGTCTTCCTAAGAACAAAACAGTCTTCAAATGTCCTATCAAAGTCTCCCCAAGTCCAACTAAAATTTTGATTAGTTTTATTAGGAAAGCCTTTCGGAAAAGACATAACAAGTCTTTTAAAAGGATGTTTAAAATGTTGGTCCGACAAATAAAAGTATTGAAGAAAGTCTTATTCAAAGTCTTACTAAAGGCTTTTCAACTATTAACTAGAGTTGTTATGAGTCTTATTAAGAACAGTTTCTTTTAATTTATAAGTCATCTTAAGGAAAACTAGGTTATGAAACTTGGTTATGAAAATACTTCTCAAGAAGTCTAATAAAATCGTACTTGATAACAGTTGTACAGGGACGGAATTACTGAGCGGGTAATGGTGAATGAAATTAAAAGTTACATAATCTTTCAGAATATAGATAAAAGTTTTTAAAAGCCGAAAATTAACCTTCAACAGTGGAAACAATGGACGAGGGTTATAGAGGCGAGGAGGATACAATACCGCAATAATCCTGTTCAGGGAAAATGATACAGGATAGCGGAAGGATTCAATAACCATTCAATGGGCAAAAATGCCGATGCACATTTATCCAAGAAAAAAAGTGGGACAAAGACTTTTTAACTCCTCTGAAGTTCGTGCCACCCATAGTATGACCAGTTAGTAGACGCAGAGCGATGGTAGTTGATAGTAAAGGCAGCGTAAAATGGTCTCTTTTCACCATCAATGGTTAGCTAAAATCTGGGAGTTGTGTGAATAGTTCCATAATCTGAAACAGAATGAACAAAAAACCTGAGTTGGACGGAATTATATTTTGGACACGAACTAGACTTCTATGCAGGGAGCTTATCGAATTTCAAAGAAACTGCTATGCTAATGATCAGATAAATGCCGGGCTGAGGAATCAACATCAGGCATGTGAGGACTACATAGAGTGGATATTGTTTTAAATACAGCGCCACTTCCTAAATCAAAAGCAAATAAATTTAGGGATACAAGTCAAATAATGACGGAAACTACAGTCCATAAACAGTATGAGACAATTGGCCAAGAAAGAGATTTGAAAACTGTGATCGAAAGCAAAGGTGTGCGGATGAAGCGATGACGCAACTTAAAACCAAAAAACTTCGAAAGGAGATTTTTGGGAGCCAAGGGTACCATCTGGTACAGTAAAACCAGGAGATACCGACACAGATAACGCCATCGGGAAAACTAAAGCAACATATTGTCTTCCAATCAGATGAACTGTTGTTGCAGCAAAACAGACGAGCAATAACACTCATGAGAGATCACGAAGAGACGGAATTGTAAGCACACATAATTCTGGCGGCCTTGTATTCAAAGCCGAAAATGCACCTAGCAAAATGGAAGGTTTGCACTAATCCCCAAGGTCATTAAAATCCAGAATAATTCGTGCACACTGGATGATAAGCGGGGTTTCCGATTGTTGAAATTAAACAAAGAATTGGTAATAAATTGTGTCAGGAGAAGAGCGGTACTAGCTTCTCTTTCCTTAGATGACAAATTGTGCATGAATTCTGAAGAAACTATGGTAAATTCTGTATTAACACAAGAATATCCAACTCCAGTTAAGATACCTCTGAATTGCTTCCTGGTAGTGATCTTGATAAATCAGTTACAGATCCACTGTGAAGCTGAACACATGGCTAGGTACTATAGAAGTACCAGATTCAAAATGGTTGAAAGTTCTGCAACTATGTAAGAAATTGCAAGCAAGTGAAAAGTTTCATTTACAGGAATTGGAAAGGTTACGAAGGATAGACGTGAGTTTTCAGGTTGAATGTACCAGAATGAAATGTTAAACAGACAAATGACGAGATTCATAGCCAAAGCGAACATAACAAATGAATTATGGGCGTACAATGATGAGGACTTGCAAAAAGAACTCCCGAAATTGTAAACATTGGATTATCTTAAGATAAAGAGATCTGGCCTCCAATGATGTTAGTGAATATGAAAAAATGGTCTTATTTACAGGTGCCTCGCAAGCAGGTGCAGGATACTGCTGGTTTACGCAGGAGGGAACTCAATAAGTAACGCCATACACAAGCATACATACTTTTGCTTTCACTTAAATAATTAAGAAAGGAAGTCAGGGGGAAATGAGTTACTATTTGCTGCGACAACCAGAGCGTGGTTTATTCATTTAAGAATTTGGGTAGTTCAAATCGGCAAGCCAACGAGATCACTGTGAAAATCTAGAATTCACTCATGACTATGAAATATAATTTAATATATATTGGATAGCAACAGACTTCCAATTGGCAGACGCTGCTTCGGCAATTTGTAATATGGCAGACACATCGAGAAGCATGGTCGACTGACTTCTTTGCGCTGACAACGCAGCAGTTACAAGGGTAAATAGTTAATATTTTCCCACCAAAAACATACTTCCGAAAGTGCTAGCATTTTTGCAGAATGGCCTTTTGCACTTACCGCAATTAAGCCACAAGTTAAGCCACAAGTTACTTTCTGGTTTCGATGGAATTTCTAAAACGGCGAAAGTTAGGAACAAATGTTAGCATGATAGCAAAAATGTGTCACGTATCCATAAGGCTATTCTGTTCTCTTTTAAGAATCGTGCTGAAATTTTTCAGTCGATCGGAATCACCAATTCTACAACAAAAATTAAAACGTCTCTTCAGTGAACAAGAAGACGTGAGGACCATAATTAAACAAAACGTATCAAGTAATAAGGAGTGAACAAGATCTGCATTGTTGTATTTCGATTAAAAATCGCAAAATGAGTCGCAAGCCGAAAGCGGTGGGAATAGCGATGTAATTGTATGCGGAGGAAAAACAACGTTTACAGGCATTACCACACGAAATACAACGAAGTGTAGAGCGAAGACAAGTTCGAGAAAGAGAGATTTACTCAGATGACTCTTTCGAAGTCGAGATAGAAGAATGGTGTAGGCAGATGTGTTTTAGCAAAAACACTTTTTTTTAAATATAAAATTTTTTTAAATACATAATTTGGATCGTGAACTAAAAAGTTGGAAAATTTCGGATGACAACGGGAACTATAGCAAGCTTGCTCTCGAATGCTTTAAGGATCAGAAAAAGAAAAAGGTTGATACAGCCAAGAAAGGTCTGTCAGAAGAGGTCAATGTTACACCGGACATTAACGAGCACAGATTGTTGTTTGATGGACAGGGTGAAGAAGATTAAAGCACCAAAACTATGTTTGAAAAAGCCAGAGCGAGAGCGCAGACAACTATAATTGTTCGAGAACAAGAGGAAAATACCTCGATAGAAATGGTAGAACGGAAAAAGAACTCTTAGCGGGAGCAGCCCCAATGAACAATCGGGATCATGAACAATCGGGACCTGGACACACTAGATAAGCTTGATCTTGTAGATATGCTAGCTGAGGCAAGCAAGAAGATGCTTGTGGCACACTCAATCTTTGCAAAATTCCAAGATAAATTGAGCAACAAAAAGTCGAAGTTACCTCAATGTCAACAGGGAATACCCAATTGTTAAACGAGAAGACCATTACTTCCAGAAATGGACGAGTGCTCCAGCATATCTGGACAAATTGGTACTCGACGGGAAAAAATATATCTGCGGCTGTATAATATGCTGGCAGATGACCAAGAATATGCGCATCATAAAAAAATAACATATTTTCTCACAAGGTATGTCAACAGTTTTCCTGATACAATTTCGGTGCATCAGAGGTTTGGAACAGCCACGACAGTGGATCTGGGTAAACAAAATAATTCGTTAAAGTATACATGTGTGAACATGATTACCTAGGCCAATCATATGTTGGGGAAACCGATGTTAGGATTTCAGATGCTACAGTTGGAGCATCGAAAATTATGGGTCCTATGAAAGAAATGGCATATGCGCCCTTAAGATCGAAAATGAATGAAATTTATCTCCAATTTTTGAAGTGGAAATTATAAAGTTTCAACAGGAAGTAGCCTTAATTACGAAACCTCGAAAGAGGCAGACTCCAGTCATTAAATGCAGGGATCCTCAGAAATTAGCCAAAGCTTTATGGCAAGATCGAAGGGGTAGGAAAAGGACACGCCGTTTAATAAAAAGGCGGTCAGCACATTAACTTAACCTAGATTCTTCACAGGATGTCAGTGGATAGATGCATGTCGTCTTACATGTCGATCACGACTAGTGAAAGACTGAATGTTCGTTCATGTTGACATAAGAATATCAAAGGCTAATTTTGATCGAGCGGTAGCGGTTTAACTACCTTCTCGACATATCTTTTTATGCCTACACGCAGCACCGACAAATAGAGACAAGCCTAGGAATTTGGGATATAACGCGCAATTATTATAATCAGGAACACGTAAAATATCCAATTTAATAACCCGTTTATGGTTATTTAACCACAAAGTGTTAAACGAACATACATGGGTAATTAAATTGGAGTGCAAAATTAGGGTTATCATAGATAACTCGGTTTCAGTTGCCAAATTATCGATTTTATTTTATGAATTGGACATTTTGGTAGGCGCCACTGGGGTTGTATCTACAGGAGAGCGCGAAATGTTATCTGCTGGTTAAGATTACAAATTAGATATGCGTGACAGGACGTTCACGTAAAAGGTACAAACTTAGTAATTTGGAAGTTGGTGTATAGTTCACCAAACTAACGAAAGTTCCGAGACGAATCGGATGATCTGGTTTAGACTCGTAACCACCCATAACACCTTTCGCTTAAAGGTCAATCACAACGTACACCAGAAATTTTGTCGCTTTCAAAGAAAATCACGTATTTGACATAAATTTGGACATTCGGGCTGCCAATAAACCAAATACAATTATTTTTCTCAGGTACCCTTTTTTAAGTATCACGCAGGCAACAATTTTGTTTTTTTTAGACACGGAGATTAGCCCAATTAATTCAATCTCTCGATACGAAGTTAACATCAACAATAATACTTCCAATACAGATTTAGAACCAAAAATACACACCTACACGTCTCTCTAGTAGTCTACTTCCTGCATTCCTGTTATTCTGTATTCATAATAGTCAGTTCTCTAGTAGCCTTAGCTGTATCACCTGCATTTGCAATACGAATTAAATGTTGAGATCGGTTCCCTTATTATTTCAAATTCAATAATATGCAGGTACAATTAAAAATTAGAAGAACAAAAAAAACGAAAACAAATCTTCCAAAACAACTGGCAATCGATAAAATCAAGTTTACGGAAGAATACCTGGCCGTAGAACGCCTATTTTGTTTGTTCACTTAACTGTGATACGGCTGAATATCGAATTTTCAATTTTTAGGTTAATTTCGGGCCGAAATTTATGGTCGCCAGATATCCTAAAATATGTGCAATAAAATTCTAGGCCGGAATACTGCTTAAAATTTTCCTATCTAAGAAAGATTCCTTTCTTAACTCCTGTGCTACTTTTGTGTTTTAAAAAGTCATAGACCGGTTTTTCGCGTTTTTCTCGAAACTGAGCGGAACTAGGTCAGAATGCTCCCCAAGGACTCCCCCCTAAAAACCGGAAATTATTTTTTTGAATTGCGAATCACACCAAATTGTTGCCCGAGACGACCTCTAGTGGAAAACTATC
>SCLF01167100.1:0-10191 GCA_004367975.1 Mesochordaeus erythrocephalus
TTGAATAGAATCTAATGTAAAATGTATGATTTGAAGGCATATTCACCCTCGTCGTTTTCAATAACAAATATTATTTTTGAATTCTGGAAAGTGAACTAATTCGACTAATCTCCGTGGCCAAAAAAAGCCAATTGTCTGCCTGCGGGATACTCTTACAAAAGTGTGCCTGAGAGATATTACTGTAAGATGTCTAGTTTAATAATTCGCCTCTCGAGTGATTTCGGCAATTCAAGACACCATCTCAATCCAAATATTTCAAACGACCCAAGAACTTAACTTACGTTCATTGCAACCAATTACGACCATAAAGGCGACATAATTACGACATAGAGAAAGTGGCAAAGAACTGACACAAACGAAAGACAAGGCAATAGAGACGCAGGTGGAAGGCTGGACGAAAAAATCGATCAGAACCAAGATCTGATCCATTCAAAAAAAGCAAATCGTTCCATGTAAAAAGAACCATTGTAAAGAACCATTGTAAAAAGAACAACGCATGTTATAAAAAATCTATTTTTGTAAACTAAAGGTCCAATTAAAAAATGGACTCTTCTAAAAATCCTTTTGAAAATTTATTAAGGGTGTACCATTAAAGGGAACACCCGAAACTGCGTGTGACGTAAACTCATGAGGCGGAAAAGAGATAAAAAGAGGAAATAGAGCAATAAAAGACCAGGTGTCCATTTGTTCCCCTGGGAAGTAGTTGAAACTCTTTTTCCGAAACATGAGAGAACACTTGGGGGCGTGATAATAGGGGATTGATGTTCAAAAAATAAAAATATGTCTGTGGCGCATAGGAGTTAAACAAATTATCAAAATTAGGATTCCCGGATTAAATTAAAATATAAAATAATAAACCAACGGGAGATGGAACTCCTCCAGTACATAAGTCCTCAGGAAGAGTGTGCTTGCCCGAGACCGTAGTGTGGGTACCATGGGAAAAATAGTACTCTAGGCCCCATATTAGTGCGCTTCGCCCATTTTTACGCATTCTATATTTACACAGTTACATACGAGTGCGATTATGCCACGTAACGAACGTGCGCGTGGTAATCGAGGAGGGGCGCCTTCTTTCGAAAATCACGCTCACAGGAGGCTAGGTAGAAAACAAAACGAAGGGAGAAGAAGGAGAACGGAGAAGACCGGAAGTCGGCCGAAAAAATGAAAGAGCAAAAAGAACTGCCCGGAAGACAGGAAGCGAAGGGACCGGAAGTAACCGAAATGAGCAATAGAAGAGAGAAATATACAAGAGTATCTATAAGCAGCCACTGGGAGTTAAAAGAAGGAATTACCCACGCGTTACGCGTAGGTAAATTACGAAAAAACCAAGATTTTCCGGAACCAAAAAAAACGGAATTTGGTGAATTTTTCGCACAGGAATTCGAGCTGCGACGGATCCACTATCCACTGCCCGTATAAATGGCTCGATAGAACATCTAAAAAAATCCAGAATTTTCAGCTGTATGGATTTGGCGGCGAGTATTCGCCAATTCCCAATCACAGAGAATGGAGCGGAAGTCCTAACGTGTGGAAACGAACTGGGCCAGTTTAGGTTCACCCGTATGCCTATGGGAACCAAAATGCCCCAGGAAATTTTCAACGCTGTATGGACCTGGCTTTCGAGGGGGGCGGCGCTCGAGACCCAGGTGATACTTATGGTTTCATATATGGACGAGACGAAGAGTAAAATCTAGACCAACTAGAAAGAACGATGGAAACGATGAGGAAAAACAGCCTTCAAGTCAAGAACAAGAAAACGGTGTTTTAACGGACAAGGCAAAATTTTGCGCACACATAATACAGGATGGCGAGGCAAGAGTAAGCGAAGAAAGGATAGAGGCCGTACGACACATTCAAGCCCCAAAGAGCAAGAAAGAGGCGCAAGGAGCATCTGGAAAGTTCAATTTGCTGCGGGGGCAATTAAGGACTTCGCTTCAATAGCGGCACCAATCACCGAAATTTACCGAGAAGCAGAAGTCGCGCTGACGAGAAAACTGAAAAAACAGAAACTGGGGAAGGTTAGAAGATAAGTGGACGAAGAGGATTGGCCACCATTCCTTCAAGAAAAAACATTGGACAAGTACTACATCTCAGGAAGAAGTTGAAGATGGACAAGGAAGAACAATTGGTGTTGACTTCAGGAGCGGATCAAAAAATTGTAATACCCGAAAAACTAGTACGGGAGCTTCTGGAGGCATACCACGATCTGATCGACCACCGGGGGCGTATGACACGAAACTGTTGATTTCCGAAACATATTCGGCAAAAATGGAAGAGGACGTAGGTGAAGCCCAACCTGCGTCCAAAACGGCCACCGCTCGGAAAATCAGAGACACCAACAGAAGCACGCCAATTATTGGCCGTGGACCTGATTGGGTCTCTGACGCCCACAGATAATGCATCGACCATATCTCGAAAAAGATTTACGCGTCACCATTAAAAAGAAAGTGCGCGAAGGAGGTACTCCAGGATCCAAGAAAGTGGCAAGCGTGGAAAAAAGACGAAGAAGAGGAAAGAAATCGAAGACAAGAAAAAAGAAAAAAAAACCGTGAAGACGGAAACCTAAGGTACGTTTCAGAATATAACTCGGGAAGGGTAATATATGGAGCAGATATCGAACAGGGCAGTGAAGACAAGAGGACGGCAAAAAGGACACTTAAAAAACGGTGGTGATGGACAAACCGTAATAGCCAAATGGACAGAGATGAGCCGCTAGAATTCTGGGATAGGCTAGCAGGAAGTAAAGAAAGGGTGGGAGAAATAATTACGGACAGCCTGGAGCTATCACAAACCGTAGAAGAAATGTCGTGGCAGGCGGGAGAAAGTGGAAAAGGACGTGAACAGTCGAGCAGGTGCAAAAAATACTGACTTCCACAATAATCGAATATAAAGAAGAAACGGAAACCGTGGCGACACCGCAAGTAAAAACAAAATTGAACAGCTCCGGAAATTGAGAATCGATAAGAATTCGGAAACTGAGGAAAGTGATAGAAGATACTTCCTGAGAAGACAAAAGACTCCAGCCGAGAAGGAGTATGGACAATATAAGAAAAAATGGAAAGGAAAGCGGTCCTCACATCCCTTCTAATTCGGAGGCTCTGGGCAGTGAAACCGAATGGAAAGGGGATGAAGACTGCCTTCAAGCCACTATCGCAGCACGAAAAAGTGACTCACTCGAAAGTACCCGAAAATCGGACACAAAAAAATACAAGGGAGGTGCAAAGAAGTGGCTTAAAAAGGACAAACATGGGCAGTATCACCAAACGCCTACATCTATTGTTATCCACAGTTGACGCCGCGAAATTCCGGGTGCGACTTCCTTTGACACGAACGAGAGACGCAGGTGGAAAGCTGGACGAAAAAATCGATCAGAACCAAGATCTGATCATTTCAAAAAAAGCAAATAGTTCCATGTAAATCGATCGTGTAAACTATATTTTTGTAAAAAGAACAACACAAGAAAAGTCCAGGTGTCCATTGAGGCGACCTGGGAAGTAGTTGAAACTCTTTTTCCGAAACATAAGATAACACTTGGGCGCGATAATAGGGGATTGAGGTTTAAAAAATAAAAAATACGTTTTTGGCGTTAAAACTGATCAAAGTTACGATTCCCGGATTAAATAAAAATAGTAAACCAACGGTAGACGGAACTCCTCCAGTACATAGGTCCTCAGGAAGAGTGTGCTTGCCCGAGGCCGTAGTACTTTTACGCGTTCAATATTTACACAATTACATACGAGAAAATATTGAAAGTTTAAATTTTGGCACTTGTAAAAGCTATAAAACCGTGCAATAAATGAAATTTTAAAAAATCAAAAATGCGGGATAATTTGAGCAGGAAAAGTGAGCGGAGAGAGAGATACAGGTAGTGAGAAGTAGCGCAGTATCAGAACATAAACCCAAATTTATGAAAACATATTTATGCTTGTAAAGTCCTTTTATGAATATAAATCTATGCCTGACGCATTAGCTTCTCTCATATTTACGGGAACTACTTTTTCTCGAATATCTTCGCGTCTTAGCCACTGACGTCGAACTCAAATTAGACATAACGAACAGCATATTTACCGCTAAGCTACTAATATGCAAGTAGACTTATAACTTGTAAACAGACCAACTACGGAATTTTACCCATTTCCGGTGCAATCTCTCGAAAATAATTTGTTCAAATACTATTTTCGTAACAACTGAAAGTCCAGAAAATTCAATAGTTTTCCCTAAAAACTGTCAGGGTTGATTCGAATATACTAGTAATGACTACAAGCTGCTGAAGATGCAAGCTTCTGGATATATAAAACTGTAAATTGTCTGTCCAGATATCCCGTGTGGACTTCAACTATTGCGCTCACAAGTTTCAAAGTGAATTGTACCAACTACGAAGGTGAATGATCGGTAGGCTACTTATGAATATATCCCATTCCTTTCCAACTGGTCCCGCGCAGACTAGCGTACTAAACTAGCCTAATCATAGAGGTAAAATTATACATGTTTAACGTTATCAGATTCACAGAGTATACGTAAAGCTGCTATTGATACCGATAATCAATTTTATTTGACGTTTCAATTATGCTCTTATCACCTAGTTCAATTAAACTTTGGTAAAATTAATCTAAGCCAGATTTTCTTGGTAGAAGTTGCATTTTTCCACAAAACTGCCCCAAATTGAGTAGATAAACGTACACTTCACAGCAGCTCGTTTCAAAACCAATTTTGAAAGGCGCGTGTTTAACTCCTCGATAAAATATTTATTAGTAATATTTCTAAGTTAACTCTCAGGCAACTTTTTGGATACTTATGAACTCTAACCCTGTTTATAGCGTTTTTAAGGCCTTAGTCGTGGTTGAATGTTTGATTGACCCCTACCATCCCCCCCCCACTAAATTGAACTAAATAGAACTATTTTTAGACCGGAAGTACCGCCGGACGTGACAGTTGAAAACTGGAAGTTGGTTATGTTGAAGGTTGAGTCTTAGAATGGAACATTTTAAGCAGCATTTTCGTCTAGAATTTTATTGCGCATATTTTAGGATACCTGGCGACCTGAAACGTTGACCGGAAATGAACCTAAAAATTGAATATCACATTTAAGTGAACAAACAAAATAGTCGTTCTATGGCCAGGGATTCTCCCATAAACTTGATTTTATCGATTTCAATTATTTCGGAAGATTTGCGTATTCGTTGTTCAATTGTACGTGCATGTTATTGAATTTGACATAAGAAGGGAACCGATCTCTACAATTAATTCGTATTGTTAGTGAAGGTGATATAGAGAGAACTTACTATTACGAATACACGTGAACCTGAATAGAGAAAGCAGACTCCCAGAGAGACTCGTAGGTGTGTATTTTTGGCTTAAAATTGGAATTCGAGGTATTATTGTTGATGTTAATTATTTCTAATATATATCTATAGTTTAAAAAAGATGCAAATAATGCTTTGCTCTTATCCACTTGCCAATTACATCATCTTTACAATCATAATCGGAGCGGTCCAAATTCACATGGTCCAAATTCACTATGCAGGCTTTCTCAAGTGACAAGCGGTTTGATGTTGAACAAAGTCCATTGAAAACTGTATGGTTTCAACGTATATTCATCCTTGGCGTTTTTTAAAACAAATAATATACTCGATAATATTATTCTCACTGGTCAAAAATAACCAAAAAGATGCCAGAGACATACTTAACCAAAAGGGTGCCTGATAGTGAACATAGGTTGTATAGTTTATTTAAAAACTGCCCCAAACTGAGCAAATAATTATAAAAACACCGCCGATAATAGAAATAAATATTTTAAACTATTAAATCATGATACAAATAAAATTCTTCGAAATAGGTTTAATTAGTCGTGTGGAAGCTGCCCATACGTGGCTTTCTTTCCCTCAAACGGTGTAAGGTTTTTTGTTTTGAGAATATGTATTAGGAATAAATATTCGTTTTCTTTTTCCACATGATGACAGCTTAGAGAAACTTGGTTAGTTTGATAATTGCAGATCAATCAATGGCAATTACATTATACGCTAATGCCTATCCTCTAGAAAACTTATCGCCATATTAAACATATATATTCGAAAACTGAATCCCTAGCTTTCTAATTTCATAAAAAAAGTATTGATTTGTTTTCTAGAGATGGTAAAACGTTGAACACCTTTGATGAAGTTTAGAGATAATAGGGGAGAAAAATACAGTTTTTCGACGTATCATATCATATCGTATCATATCACCAGAGTTCTCAGCTTGCCATTTTAATAACCATTTGAATAAGCGGTTTTAAAGGTTTTCGATATCGATACATTTATTAACTTTTAACAGCGATTATAAGTGTAAGTAATAAATGAAAAATGTTTTGTTCAGGCTGGATACGATAAATCGGTGACCTTATTATATTTACAGTATTATAACTTATATCACCATGACATAATTAGTTATAACCGCAATACATAGTAGTAGTTATAGTTTAAAACATATCATGTGTTGTCCGCAAGCTACAAAAAATAAGATCTAGTAAATTACAAGGATTTTCTGGCAGTAAATATCAAAAATGGTAAACTAAACCAACAAAAACTTAGAATTAGTTTATATCTGGTGGAGGCATGGCATTTATTACTTAAAATTGTTCATCGAATAAATCATTCTTACAAAATACATATTTCATAAATAAAAGGGGGGAAGTTATTAGTCCTAAGTTGGTATTTATATATGGAAATGAGAGTTCCTATGTAGATACGATACTTCGAATTTGGAGCTTAAACCCTAACAAATTCTCTCTCTGAATATGAAAGCAACAAAAAACGAAATGTAGCCAACGTTTTCCCAAGAAACAATGATTATCGCACTAGTTCAATCTCGTGCTCGATCTACATACAATGGAGATATTTTTTAAATTATCTGAAAATAATGTAGAGTGTAGACGTCAATATAAACCTTCAGGAAGTGCAGCTACAAACAGAAGATAAAATGGGAAGGTATTTCTGAAAATAGAAGTAAGTATGCTAATTCATTTCAGAATAGAAAAACAAAAATATGGTCGCCTCCAAAGAAGTACAAAATACTATCAAGATCTTTCATCAAATAATTAATGGTGAAAAACCAGCTGTAAAAGATCGTAGAACGTTTATATATATCTTCACCAAACTATCAAATAAAACGCTAAATAATATTATTATTCAAAAGTTTTTAATCTTCAGAAATACAGTCCATAAGAAAATTAGAAAATGGACCTTGAGACATTTCTCTCATAGAGATTTTAATTTGATTTTATAATTCCATTGAGTTTATTCAAATTGGTAAAACACAAAACTGGAAACTAGCCGAAGAAAGGTTAATTAAAGATAAAACTCAGCCAAACAATTGCGATTATACGATGAAGATCACAAAAGTAATGTTTATTATCATTTTGGCGATTTTGGAGGTGCATTATATTTTTTGCATTATATTTGAGTTAGCTTCGATGTATATCATGTTAAAACTAAGTATCAGTGTAATGTTTTGGTAAGCTTCATCAAAATCGGGACGTTGGTTGAGAATGATAGGGCTCTCAAGCAATGGAGAATGAATCTATATGAAATTCAGTAATATAGTGGGTATCACTCATTGTACCCATATCTCTAACATACCTGAGGTCCGATCTCTGCTTGCTGCATCCTTCTTGATAAGTAAGTAGATATAGAGTGGATATTGTTATTCTAATTTTACATTAGTGTCTTAGGAAGACAGACGTAATCGTTTGGTAGTAAGAAAGGGCTTTATTATCAAAGAAAAAGCATAATTTCGCTGGAACTAATCTAATTCATATGCGTGAGAGCTTTGATCGAAATACATACCCACCCTTTCTAACCCCCTTGATCTCTTGTATCACTGAATGTATACCCATATCTCTAACTTACCTGAGGTCTGATCTCTGCTTGCTACAACCTTCATTATAGGCTGCTGTTGCTCTTTCCGTAACAACATTTAGTTATGTATTAGGTTGTTTATTATAAATCGGCTCACAGTGTATAACCCCCTTTACAAAATGGACATAGCATATGTTACAGTATCATCAATTACGGTATCGGGCTTGGCTGATCCTGTACTCTGCTCCAACATATACTGCTCCACTAATATTAGCGCTCGAGTTCTCTGTATTTTTCATACATCTAAGGCAATCATCCTCCTGTTGCTGCTGTGAGTTCCCTTCTGTACTAGTGAGAGAAATATACAGGGAGTTATGCTTTTATTATTATATAAAAGTATCGCGAAATTTCTGTGGCATCAGTTTTACTGTATTTGTCCTCTGATGTTTATAGTCCCCTGATAATTGTGGTATAAAACCGTTGAGCCCTATATTCTCATTGATGGATTCTGTATCTAGAAATTTGTTTTGCTGTATTAGAGGAAACGTCCGTGCGGATGTTATATTTCCTGTTTGACATTCATCCCACTAGGTCCATTTGTGTCTATATATGATATCCTTGTCATCATTAAAGGAGGCCAAGGTCTGTTGGCCCAGTTGAACAATAGCGTATCGTCTATCTACCCGACTAATTTAAGTGTTCTACAATCATTTGCCTTCGTTTTACAACGTTTCTAACATTATCAGTGGGCCATAATACCGATGGTCAATAAGTTCTGAGAAACCGAGTCAGTTACCGGTTAAATGTAAATATTAAAATTTCTGTTATTTTACCAAAAAGGTTAATAAATTATAATACCTGTTCTCATTTTACTTCCAATATGCAGTCACCACGTAGAGTGCAACTGAGGTAAACGATATAAGTAAACTAGTGGGGTCAGCAGTTTGGTTCCAACAGTATGGATGATATCTCCCAGGGAACAAAACCACCAATTAACCTTCATTTAGCCCCGCATTAAGGCCTTAGAAGTGATTGAATGTTTGATTCACCTACAACTTACCCCTATAAATTGACGGAAGTATTACACATGTAGTATTAAACATGTAGGTACCCAGAGGTACTAAGGAAGAAGCGTATGTAGGTGTGTGTAACTTAATTCTCATCAAAAGACTAATCTGATAGGAACGAAATATTACTATTCACGTCGCTAATTATGAACATAATGAAGAAAATGATTTCTAGCTCGCAGAATAGCAATTTGAGTTCGCGGAATTACATAACAGGACAGAAAAGATATAATAGATCAATCTGTTCCACAGTTTCCCGGTTATTCGGTAAAATCGGGGATTTTTTATTCAAAATCCGTATGTGGTATATAAGTCGAAATGCTGAATTAGACGTGTTTCCATAGTACCGTACATTGAGAAATGTCAAGTACATGTTAGGCAAAACTGTATTTCTAAGGGTCGTATTAAATTTTACCATAATAGTCAGGTGTTAAATCAAAGTCGTAATGTAATATGTCCGGAAATTTCATTTACCTCCAGCTAGTCCAGAAATAGTTGAAGATATACCCAGAGAAAAATAATAAATTAAAAGCGAGTGCCTAACGTTAAAATTCTTAGTGCTATAATCAGTAAACCGTTTGATTTCTTAATGAAATGTTCAGCATTAGTTAGCTAAGGGTTCATGCTTGCAACTGCTATATTTAGCCTGGAGATCAGTCTTCTAGAAATCGCTCACTAAGGAAAAATGTAATTGTGTCTAATTCACCATTATTTTTCGGAAACACCTGCTATTCGTTTCCATCTCACTTGGAAACTAGTGTATATTTTTTAATGAAATTTTCAGCATTAGTTAGCTAAGTGTTGATGCTTTCAACTAGTATATTTTTAGCTTGGAGATTAGTGATCTAGAAATCGTGAACAAAGCAATAATGTAATTGGTGTCCAACTCATAATTAGTTTGTCGGAAACACCTACTCTTCGGTTGCATGTAATTGCAAATGCCATTTGCTCAACCATGCATACATTTTTTTCGACTTAAAAAAAGATTGCACCATTAAATTTTAGCTGTCTAAAAAATAATTAATATCAATAGTAAAATACACCAAAAAGTACATTTATTTTCTCTACATTGTCACGATTATTTTTACAAAATCGGAGTCCAACATTTTCACTTTAAAAAATGTCCCTCTTTTTGAGACCTTCGAACTGGTTACCCTAATAGTAATATGCATTTATATATTTTTTATAATAGCTAAGTGTGGTGCGGTGTCTTAATTGACTACGTGTGGTATCTACTGGTTACGATATATTCTTGAAACAATATTAACCGTCTCAGTTGGATACGCCGA
>SCLF01167211.1:0-10188 GCA_004367975.1 Mesochordaeus erythrocephalus
AAAAGATCCGAGGTCGTCGATTATGGGGGGGGTCCTGGGGGGCAAATTCGACGTAGCACACAGATTGCAGCGTACGGGTTAATATACAATTCGCAATGCATATAATTGTAGAAGTAATCATTTATTCCCATACAAGTTTGTTTCAGGGCTTTCATTATTGCCTTTCGTTAAGTCTGAATAGTTTGGTGGAAGAGCATTCTGTACTTCATCGGCTGTACGGTTGTCTGTAAAATCAAGCATAATAAACTGTTTATTCCTGTTTGTGTTCAAACTCAGCTTCTCGTTATTAATATTGTAGGTTTGTATGCCTTTTTTAGTTTTAATTTCCAGAGTTGTGCAGAGATAAGTGTATCCACCTGAGGTTATACAGAGAACACCTCGACTAATACCCCTGTCAAAATCCACCCCCTGTTAAAGTGGGAAGTGATCGGATAACGAGACTTAGTAAGTCTGATAGTTTTACTGAATGTCCAAAATTACGGGGGGTCGTAGAGTTAACCCCAATAAAGACAAAACGTGAACTAAATCGTGATGGATTAATCAGGCCCCTGGGAATCCAATAAAGGTATCGCAAAGATACTGCGATTATTGAGCATCATAAATTTTAGTTTTTACGCAATTGTTTCGAGTCGTATTTTAGTGAACATACTTTGGGATCTCGGTATGTTCTCTAAATCATAATAAAATATAAAAGTTAAAAATTCGTGATTGACACTTGATACTTTGCGAATTCCATTTTTGGGCTACAACTAGGTCACGCGTTCCGAACTCGTGGTCGGTTCTTTGAGAAGAATTCAAGCTGGAACCATGACGCGTCGAATAAGCCCATCGGACATACTTCCCGAAATAACATTTTTTTACTTAACTATATAACGGACTCCTATAAAATCTATCAAATACCCGTAAAATGTGATACGTGATAGGGTTTGACTTCACGATCAAAGTTTTACATTACCCAAAGTTCGCACAATTGCTACGGTAATTTTAAAATTTCATAATATTTTAGATTGTCCGACTTCCACAAAACTGTAAGAAAGTGGACTTATTCGACGCGGCATGACTCCGGCTTCATTCCTTCTCATAGGATTGACCCCAAATTCCTAACCCGTTATGTAGTTATAGACACTAGAAGTAAAACATGTGAATACGTTTTGGGGAGTTTCTAGTACATTCGGTAGTAATCCATAAGTCCCTTGGCAGTCTCATTGCTCTTGTTATATATTTTGGGAATTTATTTAGGTATGTGTATAGTGTATGATAAGACCGTAATAAAAGGCAGTGTATCACGTTAGTATAGTAAGGCAGTGTGGTGGGCAGTTAACTAAAACAATTGAAGTATAATTTAGTCCATTGACTGCACATTGACTGCCCAAGCTTGGTCTATTTGTTCGAACACAGAGTACACGTTACTTTGGATTTGGGAATCTTGACCTTACTAAATGGCTTATCGACAAAGGGAGTGTTGGCGAAGACACTGGTGACGCGAGTACAGTCTCTTCGCCATCGTGCTATACTGGTTTCGGAGTTGATCAATCATATGATGACTTGTTTCAACTAGTTGGTCATATGCGAGCCCAGTGAGTCCAAATGGCTTTTTCGCCTCTAAATGGTCGGAAAATGACAATTAATGAAGTGACAATTTCTCAATTCTCGAAATTCTCGATTGACTGTTCCCAACCAAATACTGTACTCTAGCCGAAACACTCCAGCACTCCATAACTTCAAGGAATTCATCGACTAGAGGATCCGTCAGTCCTTTTTCATGCAGTTTTGCACGCAAGCTGTTTGCACATTTCCAGTTGACCATGGATTATTGTTTGGGTTGAGTGATCGCAAGTTCGTTAGCAGATTTTGAATGCGATTTATTCCAACAAACTTTTCCATACCATTCCCTTGTAAGCGTCTGTTATTCTTGCTGCGAGCGCCCGTAATCCAGTTACTTGGATCAACAACATGCTTCTTACAGTTTAAAATATGGTGAAATTTTAAAATTACCATAACGTGAGCAGAAACAATTATAACCACTTTTGGTAATACAAAACTTTGAACGTGAAGTCAAGCCATATAACATAACACATTTAAGGGTATTTGATAGTCCCGTTATGTAGTGAAGTCGAAAAATGTGATTTCGGGAGGTATGTTATTCGAAGCGTTATTTTACGCGTCACGACTACGGCTTTAATTATTCGCATAGGATCTACCACGAATTCGGAACGGGTGACCTAGTTATATCCCAAAAATGGAATTCCTAAATCACGAATTTTTCACTTTTCGATTTTATTATGATTTATAAACATGGCAAGATCCCAAAGTATGTTCACTAATAATACTACTCGAAACAACTGGGTAAAAACGAAAGTTTCGGACGCTCAAAGTCATTTTCGAAGTCCATAACTTAACCAATAATCGCAGTATGTTTTCGATACTTTTATTGGGTGCCCTTGGGCCTAATTAATCCAGCACGATTTAGTTCGGTGAGCTGCCATGCCCTATGGGTTAAAATTAATGTTTTCCAAAACAAAGGTTATTTCACGTATTGTCTTTAGAGGGGGTTAACTCTACGACGGCGTGTAATTCTGGACTTTCTGAGAACAGATTCGGAACCGCAACGAAAACCTCTATCAGACGGTATTTGCCGTTTAATAAATTATTTTTAGTACAGTATAGTCAAAACTGAGCGTTGTAAAAATGAATCCCAGTCGATATAAATTGTACCGGCAAAATTTCAGCTTAGAGAAATCACTAACTAATCTCCAAATTAAATACATGTGTTGTAACATCCCCATACAATATGTACGCATTCTCGACATACATGCTAACAAGCGGAACCCTGTTCATAGCACAGGAAAGAAAGATAGAAATAATAGAGTTATCCAACTACTTAAAGTTGGAAAAGGTTATTTGTTTTCACGAGTCTGGTATAGAACAAAAATACCAAGGTACAGTTCTTTTTTAATCAAAAGTCCCTTTGTGGCTGAGAAAATGGCATTTAAAGGTAATCACTTTATACAACGCTCAGTTTGGACGCGACTTTGCTAAAACCAAAAGATATTTTGATGACAGAGACATACATTAGGTCGCCATTGGATAAATCTTTAATCATGGAAAACGTCACAAAAATACAATCTATGGTTTTCGATACAATGAGAAATAGAGACGGTTATTTGAGTCCCACTGGTATCTGCTAGTTTTTATGTAACTTTTAATAAATTGAATATTATATATGAACATTGGTTATTTTTATGGGATGTTTGGAGAAAGTTATCCAGTTCTTGGTGCATGTCTCTGTTTTCTCCGTTCTTTCTTACCCTGTGAAGTGTTACCGCTTACAAAATGTAATTATTAACGATTTTTGTTTTGGTTCATCTTCTAGATTTTTTTGTCTATTATGCACCATTATTTTTGCATATTGTGAAATTGAGAGATTTTTAAATGTCGAAAAATATTGCTCAACTTGATTTACTTTTAAAACACGAGAAAACACCAGTATGCAACTTTCAAGAGATGGAAAGACGATGCTAGAAAAATTGTGGAGTCAAATCCTCAGACTAGAGTACACTTTGGAAGAAAAAGCGATTCAGTGCTTCTCGAATTCGAAAAAGCTATAATGAAAGTGTGCGATGAAAAGGATGAAGATGTCGACGGAATTGGAAGGTGTCAGGATTGAGTGTGCTAAATTTGCTAAGACACAAATTTGATTTCGACTGCATTTTCAACTCTGATGAAGCTGGTGTTTTTGTCTCTTATTTAAGTAAAAGGCGACATGCACTCAATGGGAGAAAAGTGAATAGAAAAACTCCAAATACGAAAGATTGCTTTATGGTATGCCCGGTGGTCGGAGTCATGGAAAACCCCGCGTCACCACAAAGTCAAAAGCTACAAAATGGGTACGGTGCAGAAGAAAAGTGCTGTATAAAATTGAAAATCGCAAAGTCGCAACCCGACATGAAGCACTTATCGGAAAGCAGCTGGGGAATCCTAAATTTGACGATCGAATTCTTACAGTTCAAGAAATCTGCGAAAGTGTGACAAATTTGAAGCCATCGGTTGGTCAAGGAGGAATCAACGCCCAATTAATTAAGGAAGGTCTTCAAATTAATGACAAGAAATATGAAATTGAAGAAATGATTGAGGATGGAGCTGTAAATGTCGAAAAAGGATCCCTGAAGAAAAAAAATCTGACCCACAACACTCTTTTTGAGCTTTGGCGAAAATAAATTTACTTGAAATTACAAAAGTCTATTTTTCGGATTTGAGCAAAATCTATCTTATTTATAACACATTTATTAATGATATAAATTAAAATATACGTTCAAAAATAAGTCCAATATTTATTATTTTTTATTTTGTCATTCAAATTAGGTAGAATAAACTAATATCTGTCTTATATAGGGCTCCTGTGGATTTGGTTTTAATTAATGATGTTACGGATTTGATTACGAAAATATTACTTCAGGATACCCTATCGTTATGTATATCGTCGTGTACAAGAAGATCAATATTAGCCACTCAATTTGAATAGTGATATGATCGTTTGATATTTCCGACAACTTGTGTCGCGCTATTAAATTTGTCAGATTATCGGTAATATCAGACGATAGTGTGGCAAACAGCTAAACAGACAAATAATATACTCTAAGGATATTGAAACCGTTTATAATACAATGCCGAAAACATAGATTAGTTACAGTCAAATTTTTGGTATTATTCAGGTGCATTTCATCCACAGCAGCATATATTTAATATGAGTGAATAAAAGTCATCTATGACCCTTTGCGGGTAACACCACTAGACTTTATCTGACTTCGGCGGAACCTCCTATCAAACATCTTCGTAAATTTATTTCACTAAAATGGGTGCATGAAGACAGAAGTAGAAAAAAAGCTGAACTTATTACCATAAGTAGAATTTCGATTACAAATTATGGGATTATCAAGTGCTAAAAATGCAAGTACATTTATATGCAGGCAGCTGACAGACGCAATCAGCTTTATTGTTAACTTACCTTATTCCAAACTGTATTTCTCTAATGGCAATTCACCCTTAACTTATAGAAACAAAAGATAGAGAAACAAACAAAAAAAATAAATCCCGAGATGACATATTATTAGCGAAGAGTCATGAGCCTAATATGTTCAAAACGGTGCGCAGGGTTATGTTCCAAAAACGATACACATTAGATATATTTAGCGTAGTACTTAATAAACTGCGCTAAATATACCGCCAGCTTAAGAAAACGGATTTTTCAACCATTAGATCGGCCATCAGTTAATATTTTAGCATCAAAATGTGAAAACGGTACATTGTATGGCTATCGAGAAAAATGCCAGTGAAAACTCGATTTTAAAATGAGCACAACATTCTATCGCGGTTATTTTTCAGGTCCATAAGTACAATTGGGAATACAAAAAATGAAAGTTAAGCCAGTTAGCTCCATGTGGTCGCTCAGGAAATTGATTTAACCGTTTATGAATACCATGATGAGATTTGTGATTTCGACTGCATCCATTTTCTACATACCGTTTAGACTACGAATAGGTCCGACCGTAAGATTTAAACTATATTTTATATAAATTCATATATCCCAAAAGGAGCCTCGGCGGAGGTATTGAGTGTGATGCGCAGAAGCATCATCTGTTGTGTGGAAGAGGTAATTCGTAGGCTTTACTCATACGCGAAACAGTCTTCGCTACAGCTAATTAGTACAGTACAGTTATTGGTACCTTCTATTCTGGTCCATTAAAAGACTCGACAGTTTATTGTTGAAAAGAACATAACGTGCCTATGTGAATTTAACAAAAAAACAAATGGCCGCCGTCAGTTTCTAACCCGGTACTCTACTCACCAAAAGCCAGTTCCGGATCCATTGCGCCATGGAGTACATTGCCAGTAGGAAGAGAGAGATATAATATAATCTAAGCAAATTTCTCAGCAAATATTAATACGGGTTTATAACATCATCGCGTGTTCAATAAATGGAACATTGGTTTAATCTCTATCACGCGTAAATAAGAATTTATACGGGCCCTACTACTACACATTGAGTACGTTGACCGGCATGGATTCGAGAATTTTTCTAACTGTTTTGTTTGAAAAATCAGGGTCTCGAAGGCACCTGTGACATGCCGAGTTTGTTTGAAAGTCATTTGAAAACCCTGCTATTTTGGCTGCAGGGGATATCCACTGGTTAATAAATAACAAAATTTAATGCACTCGGACGGTTAATATGAATCAATATGAATTAGAATTTGGTGGTAATTACATAATTAATTTCAACAATTAGCGACTTCGTGTGTTGATATTCAACTAAAAATGACGATGGATGATGTCTTAAATCCGACAAACACATTTCGCGCTATGTCCGAATGATATACAAAAGCTTTCAAACAAACCATATTCAACCAGTATTAATATTTGCCGAGAAATTTACTTAGAATATATTATATCTCTGTTCATACTGGCAATGTACTCCATGGCGAAATGGATCCGGAACTGGATTTTGGTGAGTAGAGTACCAGGTTCGAAACTCATAGCGCCCATTTTTTTGTTGTTAAATTCACATAGGCACGTTAAATTCATAGGCACCGTTCTGTTCTTTTATACCATTAACTGTCAAGTATTTTAATGGACCAGAATAGAAGGTACCATTAACTGTACTGTAATATTTGGCGTATGAGTAAAGCCTACGAATTACCTCTTCCACACAAATAATGATGCTTCTGCGCATCACACTCAATAGTCCACCGAGGCTCCTTTTGGGATATACTAAGCGTGCATATATACAAATGGTTCCATATGGTAGACGCGCAGACGTGTACTTAGGCTCTTTAATCAGAATTAGACAATAGTATTGCCGATAGAAAATCGTATTTTGTCTGACGTTTAAAAGAGGACTTAGTTCTTCTCGACTCCTTTTTGCAACAATATTTAAACCGAAAGTCGCGCCGAAAGTAGAGAACAAATTCTGTAATTTTCAGCAAAAATTGTTTGAATTGTTAAAAATGGTTTAAATTGTAATAACTACAAGCTGCTGACAATGCAAACTTCCGTAATATGGCGGCTTCACAAAATGACTCTAGACATGTATATTACTAGCGGTATCATTGGTGCCGATGGGCCAAAAGGTATCACAGGGGTGTTCTGTCAAAAAGTTATCACATGAGTTAAGGAGAAATTAGACATCGGAAATGGCAGGTTTAATTCCAATTCCACCACAAGATTTTCATAAGTATCAAATATAATTGAAACCATCCTTCACTTGAAATAATCTGGACACCAGACAATAATTTCAAAATCTTTTTATTGTAATTGTCAGTATCTGTTAGGAAGCAGCAGACATATACCAGACAGTAACCAATTGTTACCAACGACGTTATGAATTGTGCTAAAATATAAAGTATTGGTAAGTTAGCTATAGTGGCAAAGTGAAACCTGCAGGTGGAAATTAGTGTTAGTGACGCTACGAATTGCCAGCTTTTAGTTGGGCGTATTTATTTGCGAGCTACTTATAAGGAATAGACATTTTCGAAATTGTCGTTTTATCATACAAAGGCCTCATCCAAATGATTGCCCAACTTTATCGTGATTTACATTACCACACCATCGCTCCTCTCTCCATATGGAAACATAAATTAAATACATACGTATAAAGTTTTAGATGACGAATATCGGTGCTGAGATTAAGCTGTTGTCCAAAGTATACACTCCGAATAGATTTCAATGTTTTCTTTGTGCATATTAAATTTTGCTAAAGCGGCAGGTGATTTCCAACTTAATCTCATCCATTTTTGGTAAATAAAAATTGCGATTAGTACAGTTAAGACCCTGGCTTACATATGCATGGTAAACGAAACACTATTACAAACATGAGTATATTTCGTTTGAAATACCGCGACATTGAGGTTAAGTTGATTTCGCGTGCTGCCTAAGTATTCTTTATCGTTTATGTGTTGAGCAGTACAATCGTAATTTGTAGTGATTAACTTGACCTTACATAATGCTGCTACTTCTGTTGGTCGCATATATACAGTCGTTATACTTTTTACAGTATTAACAGTTTTAATATTCTTTACAGCCTTTCTTCAGAATGCAATGAAATCAGTATCTTGTCGCGTTATTTATTTCGGTAAGTCGACCAAACCTAATGCATGATGGATGTCTATGATTTCTCCGCGATTACGAGGAGACGTTGCAAAGCTTTACGTTCTGCGTAATGTAGTGACGGAAACTCTGTTAGAGTTTAGTAATCAAGCCAACTCAGACAAGTTGCTATACCTCAGTCACATTACGGCCAAGAAGCCATAAGTCTGTAATCTTGACATTCAACACCTGTTGTGACAATCGCGAATTCTTAGTCACATTCCGGCCAATACGTCCGAAGTCTGTAATCTATATTCAACACCTGTACATTATAAGCCATGTGATATTCGCTAGTAAGTCGCTAATTCTGGCGAGTGAGTCTAGTACATGACTGGTGCAAAGTTAATATATAGTTAGCATTGATTGGCCCACGTCGTGTCACTCATGATATGTAATCATGCCTATATAATGCTCCGACGGCTTTTAGAACCTCAGCTGTATATACAGAGTCTTAGTCTGACCAGAGTTTCAGATACAGAGCTTAAGCCTTCCGGAGTCATTATCTAGCATATCATAGCTTCGAGATATGATCACTTGGTCTTACCCACTGGATAATCTGTCTTGCATTTACAGTTTACCTCTACTACCAATAAATAGTATAAACAACGGAATAGTGTGTTTGTTGACTGAAGATAGGCAACAGTAAGTAAAAGAGTTCCAGTGGCACCATTTGGAGTTAAAAGGAATACAGTCAGATACAGTCAATATCATCTTTATCAATGTTATTATTCAAGGTTATTCAAGAATTCCAAATGGAATTTCTAATTAACTTTATTCATTATGTTCTTAAACACACTAGCTTTTCCGTCATTTCCACATTATCCGTGAAGGGAAGCTTCAACGCTATGGAGTTTTAGCTTAGTTTCAAATTGTATTTCCGTGAAGCCATTTACCAAAACTAGATCATTGTGTTCTACTCCTATTTTAAGTACGCCTTCCATAGGTCTATTAGTGGTTTCTAAATATGCCTCTGCGACAAGTCGTATATAAATATATGAAAATAAAATATAATTAGCTTACACATATCCAGTTACACGTTCCACTGACACTTCGGGTCTGAAACTATGCTAGAATATTCGAAACTATACTTAAAGTCGAAATCCCGGTGGAAAATCAAGTGTAGAATCACTCTGACAGAAGTTACGGTGAGTGTTTAAATACACCCAAAGGTGCACACAATTTTATAGTCCAGTTGTTAAATAGCAAAAAGTGGATCGACCATTTTCGTGCCCACGAGTTAAGTAAGAATACTCTTTAATAGTTCACACTTGACTGGAATACCACCCTAGCAAATATTTCTGGTTGTAGTACCACTAATTTTTTAGAGCAAGATAACTGGTCGATAACATATAATAGGCATCCACGAGATTCGGGTTGTTTCGGGGAGTAATAAATTATTAAGGAAAACTTACCAATCAAACCGCATGCAGAAAGCATATACGCAGAAAAGGCAAATGGTTCTCTACCAAACCTCTCATATTTGTGACCACGAGAAAATTGAATAACCAAAGCTGCGCAGAAAACGAATGTCGACACGGTGGACTGGTAATATATACATATTTTATGTTTTTGGCAATTATCCTAACTAACCAGTACTATTTGGTAGGATGAAAATAATAACATTGTGTGTGGCCATAAACACCGTCGCGCGGGTAAAATTATGCTCCCTTAAATCCCTAGAATATGCGCAAGAAAATTAGGTTTAGAAGTACTGCTCGATGTTTTCCTAAGACGCAGCTGTCTTAAATTGTAAACAAATAAATTCGTTAAATTGCCATTTCCTAATTACTTGTAGGCGCTTACTTTTCTTAACACTCACTTACAGAACTTTTAGTATAGCTGGACTAATTAGGACTCTGTGATTCCAATAAAAGTATCTAAAAGATACTGAGATTATTTGTTCCTAAGCTATGGACCTCTAAAGTGACTTTGTACAAAGCAAACAAATTTAATTTTAGCGTCTTATACCAAATGTGCGTCTCCAGTTCTAGATTTTCTTTTCTGTTATTATGTTTTATTCCCATTGTCCAAAGTAAACAAATTGTATTT
>SCLF01167323.1:0-10187 GCA_004367975.1 Mesochordaeus erythrocephalus
ATACTTTACATAATGAATTATGTAAGTATTGCTTAGTATCCATAGCCCTCTTCATCCACGACTTTCTGTCGTCGTCCATTTCCACTCACTGTCGCCTCTATCCCAAATACAAGGATGAACCACTTTTGCCAAATTTGGGATATGCAGGAAAAAAGAGCAACGGTATCTACTCGTTAATCGGTACAAACCCTTTGTATAGTTGGTCAATTAGCCTTGAGCCCGTTCTCTCGCCGCCATTCTCGAACAACCTACACATTATTCTGAATACTGCCAGTAGGTAAGGTTTAGGGAGGGGTTAAATAGAGGATATAGTAGTTTTAATACCGCCCATTTCCTTTACAGAAATTGTTAAGAGTGGATATGAAGCACACGATTTCACATTTCCAATGCCCTGCAGTGTCAATGTTAGCCAAACAGAAACTTCTAATACGTACTGCATCCAATCCGGATATTTACTGGATGGTACGTGTGGCTTAATAATGAGACAGGTAACAAAAATAGACATATTTGATTTTTTGTAAAATTTAGAATAATACACATGTTTCATTCCAATCGCAGCTCCAACTCGCAGCCAATTCCCCAGAGCTTTACATCGAAATCCGAAATGGTATAAATAAGCATGTATCACCAGTTATCCCTTTTAGCTGCATATTTCCCGTCGATGAATATATAAAGGGTGGGTTACACGATATCGTTCATAGCATACCTATAATTCAAGCCTATATCCCATTTGACCACTGTCGCGCGATTTTGACCAATGGCGACGTTTTCAATTGTGAGGAAACGGGTAGGACCTCAAGTGGATGGCTAGCCAGTATCTTTTCTCAGAATAACCACGATTTTTTTTTTTGCAATCTCGTGGTTGGAGATTTTGAGTATAAATCTGCGTTGTTACCAATGTATGAAGAAACGCTTGTTTAGTTTCTCGCTCTCCCATTGTTGTAAATGATGGTTAAATAGAAGATTTGGCTCTATATAAAGTGAGAGGTTTCCTGGCGTTAGGTAATTGGGCCTAAACATCAGTCTGTTGAAACTACTATAAGTTGCAGCTGTTGTCAATATGTGGCATCTGGAATCAATAAATTCCCTATTTCTCTCTGCTTATCTCATTATCGCTTTGAAATTTCGCCCCCGGCGTTCAATTTTAGCATCGTGATTATGCCATGATTTTCATTCGGTTTTCTTTATCCAATTGTATTTTACGATCTTTAACCGCTTCGCTGAAATAAGTTGGTTCTATTTCTTCACTGAGTTTGTTGCGTACGATCTCGCCTCTTGCAACCAGTTTAAAATTTGTCTAGCAGCGTTTGTACAGTTCAACCGTATTAATAATTACGCGAATATGCAATTGTCTTGATCTTGCATTTTACCGATAAAGTCTTCAATTATTCGTTCTGTGGAGTTTCTAATTACTCGCACTATTGTTTAATATTGGGAGACTGTGGAAATAATTCTGTGCCATTTCGTTGTAGCCAAAAATCTGCAGAAATCCGAGCTTGTCCGATATATACCTTATATGATCTTATTCATATACTGTTACTTTCATCTGGCTCTTGATTACCGTATTCAAGATATGCCTTCTCTCATTCACTCCAATGTCGTTCGTTTTGTTTTATTCACCATAATTTTATTTTTAATAACACCTTGTGCTGAAAATTATACTTTCCTAAATCACTGGTTTTGCAATATGCATCCAATATGCATCCAATATATCGCACCAAAGGTGTTAAATAGATTGTGCAAGCTCTTTTATCGGGCTTTACACCAATCTCTGTTAGATAAGTCTCAATTTTAAAATATCCTATTCTCCATTGAACATCATTCTACTGTTCTTGGTTAGATTAGCATTAATAACAAAAGTCAGATTGCGCATCAGCATATCGTAGAATTCATTAGATCATAGAAGCTTCATGAAGGTCCGCGTAACATACTGTCTTTGTGAATAATTGATCAATTTTCTTTTGAGATAATACTTGTCTCAGTATTTTCACTGAACCAAGGCATCTGACTGATAACGTCTTTCTTGGAACGATTGACAAAATCCATTTACAGCTGAGAAAAGTAATTTAAAGGTAAAATAGCACTTGAAGGTAAAAAGAGACATACCATTAATCATAAGCTGTTATGGGTTATGGCCCAGGGTAAATATCTTTGCTCTGAACACGGTGCTCGGTTCAAATAATTTTACGGCAAAGAGAATTTATTTTAACATTATGAATATAATTACGAATCTTCGGCAGAAATTTACGAATACTGAACAAAATTACGACCACTAGATAAATATTTCCCGTGATGATAATTAAGGATACGAAAATTTATTTTTTTCGTCATCAATTTGCATGAGCTTATGATCTACTTTGACCGACAAAAGGTGACCTACCCAATCTCGGCAATTGTATCCATAATTGTAACCTAAATTATCTATGCATTAAGAGGATTTGAACCGAATCAGCGTGTCCAGAGCAAAGGGACCTAACCTACGCCATAACCCTTAACAACTTCAAAAGTTAAATGTAGTCCAATCGATATTTCTTAACCTTAGAATTTAATTACTAATATGCAAGTAGACTTATAACTTCCAAACCCATATCCAATGCCCGTAATAATTTTACGGGCCGGTAATAATTTTAATTATTCTGTATAGTAAGTAGTTACAGTAAAGTAGCTAATACTCTAATTGCCTGGATTATAATTATATTATATAAATTGTTTTTATTATAGTTTAATAATAATGTAGAAGTACTTATGTTGGATATTGTCCACCCGGTTGTTCGGGTTTTGAAGTCATGCCTCCCTTAATACTGTTTCCAGTACTGTCTAATCGGACGACCTCCGCCTCGTATGATCATGTTGGGCCCCATGATGACCAGTGTGGCAACGATTGCTTTAGTTTTACGTTTGACCTTGTTCCGAAAGCACGAAAGATCCTAAAGCGCAAAAAACTCACAGTTCTCGCTACAAGTTGTCCTTCACCTCCGCATAATTTGCTCTGCATGTTGTCCGCTTATCTTATTGCCAGTGTAATCTCATCGCTCTTGATTTAATTTTAGATATCGCTATGCGCTTATCTTGTTTAGCTACGACGGGTGGTCGTGTATTTCTGTGTGCTTGGTCATTTGGATTTTGACCTTGACAGACGAAGGGTTTACAAGGAATCATTGAAAGTGTCTCAATACCGCGACAACAAAGAGCTATACAAGAGCTCATTCGGAAGTTTCTGGACGTGTGTGATTACCCTTTCAACGTCCCCACGGTGGAACATCGCGTCATATGGAATGGCAATATGGGTAGTATTGGCCTAACTTCTTTTCCTACGTGGATTTGTGTAATTTCCTTCGAACCCATGGGCTTTGGATGGTTGTGACATTTTGGCGGCATCATGATCCCGTGGTTTTTATTAATAACCCCCTCCATTCGACTACGTTTTTCTCTTTTCCCCGTGGTTAACTTTATTTTATATCTAATCGTGTTTTATTACGCTACTCTCGTGTTGGGTAGTAATTTTTATCAGATTTTCAATCACAGAGCTAGTAGAAAACGATAACTATCTTCGTTTTCGGTATACACAATTGATCTTTGCGATATTTATGTGACTAGCGAACATTACGTGAACACAATCGATACATCTTGTTTCAAATATGTGGACGATGTCGTGACCGAAGGACCTAGCATGGAGTATATGACCATTTCTGTTTCTTTGTTTACTCCAAATTCCAACGCTATTACAAGCTCACTTCCAATGTAGTTTCTCGTTGAGGGTTTAGTTTATCTTTCCATATGTAGGGATCACGGTCATGAAAATTCGAGCCAAAATTCTTGAACTCATTATATTTAACCTCAACCGTTCCGGTGTTATTAAACTAACACCCTGACGCCTACGTTTACCTCTTAAACATAACCTTAAATGCCTACAAGCATCAGGCACAAACAGGAGCACGTATTCGGATATGGGATATGGTCTTCGAGAAAACTGATAAAGATAGACCCCTATCCCCAAGTGTGGCAGTTGCGGTATCTACTGGTTAAATTCGCACTTCCGCATACCTTATGTCGAACTCAGACCAAAGCATTCTTTACGGTCAGTTATAGTAGTCCAAAGTACCATAACTTGTATTACCAACAGTTAACTTATAGATTAACCCGTTCAAGAATAGTTTTAAACCTCTCTACACTGAGCTTCCATTATTGGTTGTGGATGAGGCTACATATTATGCACAACTATCTCTCTATCAGTCTGATGCTTTCGACATTATCCATATGGATAATCCAAGATTCCACGCAATTGATGAAAATGGAGAAGTTACAAGAGTAAATGTCGAAGTCAAACTATTAAATGGTACAACAGCCGAAGCAATTGCTATCCAATTAAATAACTGTTGGGCTACTCCAACTCCAGGCAAGCAAAAACGTAGACAATTGAGCTTAACTGTTTTTTGTAACTCCCGCTTTGCAGCATTCGTTTCGGATCAGTAGAAAACTATTTCTAGTATTATCTATATTTGTATTGCAGGAAATAGATAACGAGTCCCCCGCTGGTACCAAATAAGTTATTAATTGGCTAATTATATCATCTTCAGATCCATATGACCCTCAGCTGATTTTGATTGACAACGGCTGTCCCTATCAACCGCAAAACGATTTGGAAGAGATGAATACCGAAATTCTGGTATCCGGAGAGAAGCCATTTGCTCGATTTAAATTTGATGTTTTTGGTTTTTCAAGTTCAATGTCAATTCATTTGCATTGTGTTATCGAAGTTTGCTACAATAATGACGCATTTTCCTGTCGAAAGGTGAAAGACTTCTGATAACTCGTATGGGAACGAGCGTTAGTTTCATGTACCTGCGGTTTTGACAAGCTATTCTATAATGAACGAGGTAATATATGAGTGGGTCAATTTAGAGTTCGTTATCATTTCGGTTTGGGCGACCCCGCATTTTTGTAGTAACCGCCCGTGCTATTATCAGCTATTTGATTGTGATTGAAATAATTAATAAGTGAGTATTTCATAATACCCTCCATAGCTCATCCCAAGAAAAAATATTACCGTATTCTCAACTGTATTGTAGTCACGATTGTTAACTAGCACAACTAATAAACAACACGGTCACAGCACAGGGTTTAATTGTATTTGGGAATACGATTATATTTTTGCTCGCGGTGAACCGGAGGCGGGAAACATGCCGAATGTCGACTCGACATGTTTCGCGCATCCATCAGATATTTGCCCACAAGTCGAATGTTGAATTAATATTCACTGAAGCCAGTGTACGCTCATGTCAGTGGGATACTCGTAACAATTAATCCAAAATAAGATAACTTAATACGCACGTAATTATTTGATAATTATATTTAGTCAAATAATTTATTTACGTACAGAAAGCCTTCTTTCAGACCATTGGAGATATTTTCGTCTAGTGTTAGTGCAGCTAACGAATTAAGTAATGATAGCATTTCTTCAAGTTCATAGGTTGTCGACATCGATTCAATGGATCGAAGGATGATTCTGATATTTTGTTGGCGGTCTTGAAGGGTGGGTGTTTGTAATCTCATTTAGCGCCAATCTCCATTTAGTCGAAATCGTTTTTCGTACAGATTACTCATTTTCAATTCATTTTTGATTTCAGGAATCTCCAAATGTTTCTTAATTCTGTTTTCTTTCCGTATTTAGTTCCAAACAGCTCGCACATTTTCGTTTTGAACGATTTAATTATATGAAATGCGCAAAGACTCAGATAACTCATCGAAAACTCGTGCTGAACCATACATATGGCTGCACATCAAAAATACAAATGCATTTTGGCTGGAGAAACAGTATCCGCTTCCGTCTTTATAATATTTTTTTTCCCAAGTTTGGTTCCCAAAGTTTGGTTATTATATACACTTTCCTCGGAACTGTTTTGGTTTTCTCCTTTAAACTTGTGGCATCATCAAGCGCCCAATCACAAGGCTTCGGCAAGACTTGCGTTGTCGACAGGCCAATGAAATAGTGCGCTTAGTTATCTTATTCACTGAACAATAATAAACCATATTTGTTAACAATTTCGCGATGGTAAAAATTACTTGTTGGAACACATCTTCCCGTACTTTGCCCGGCTGAACGACTGAATTGGGAAGATATTATTTCTATAATTCGCCAATTATTTGCTGCATTTTCAAAATTAGGATAAAAACAGGTATATTGTTTATCGGGAAGATAGATCGCGAAGATAAACTCGTTTCATCTATTGAATATTAAATTGGTTAAAAAATGGTCATCTGATAGTTACAATTCTCAAATCACAACGCCTTAGGGCTTAGCCAAACAGCGTTACTTCTGCGTGGTGACTGAAGACTAAGATACTGCCAAGTATCCGAATCTCATATTAAATAACTTATTACAATATCATCTTCCATAACATAATTCAGGTGTATAAACCGAATTCAGTATCGAGTTCGTAACTAACTAAGATCGTATAAAGATTAAATGATCATTAGTCCTCAAGTAAAAGAGTCTAATATTGTTCCTGAAGGTATTTAGAACGGGCTTAAAATACACATGTACCTTAAGAGACAACACTCAAGACTCAAGTTATTTTCGACGTTTTCTAATTTACCCATATGCAATTCGTTGCTTCCGAAACAGCTCGCATTTTTATCTGATCGACGTTTTTGTTTCCGAGAAGGCATTTCGGACTATCGGTGATAATAATCACTTCATTGTTCTCATTGATATTTTTCTCTTCGCCACTTTTCTTCTCCTGGTCATTGATCTCGCAACTGCTACTTGGAGGCTTCTTAACGTGTTTATTGTTTAGTTTAATTAAGTCTAATCGGGTTCTAGGTTACGAGTTTTTACGGTTGATCTTTGTTGATAAGATAATTAGAATTCATGAAGAGTTAGAAGTCAAGTGCGCAAATCAAAAAGGAGGTCAAGTGCGCAAATCACTTAATAGCCGGGATCGGCGACTTAAGGTCGTGCTTGAGACACTATGCACGAAATAATAAGAGTTGAAAAAGAACGTGACTTATCACCATAGAAGTAGAGGTAACTACTCTATTGCTCTGCCAATTCATGTGATTGCAACCCGGCTCTATACTTGTCATCATACAGGTCTAGAGAACTCATGTCTTCCACAAGTTCCTCGTCACGTACGTTCCCAAGGTTGTACTCTTGGTTGTTGTTATTATTTTCTAAAATAATAAGTGTGTACAGATTGTACGCTTCACGCCTTCTGATTAAAAATATAAAATTACATAAACAAAAATTAAAACACAATAAATTATGTCGGAATTTATATCCAAATGTATATTTTGTTGTCGAGTAATTTTCCACAGCTCTCGCGTCAAAAACAAAAAAGCATTTGACCTTCATAGTAACCACAAATCTAAAACGGTATCGAAGGTGAAGATATCTAATCCTTTACGACGAAAACGACAAATCATCGAAAATCCAATACTCGTTAACTAAGGGTGCACACGGAGCATTTGTAACTGCCAGGTGCATAATCATAATCAAAAACGAACCTAATTTGTGTTTCAATCGGTTGGGCGTATGGACGAAATTCTTCACACATACACAATATAAATTCATATAAATACGGAAAAGTGATAGGAAAAATGTAGTTATCCATATCAAAACAAATCCAGGGGTCAAACATAAAAATGTTCTGATGAACAACCTCTGCCGAAAATATCACGCTAAAAATTAGTAAGTTGCTAAACAGTGAAGTGAAAATTTAATGTGAACTTACATTAATTTATATTAACGAATTAATCAGTCTGGTTGACTCTCTCGAAGGAATGTACCTTCTGGTGAAGCCGGAAAACATTTCGGTTCTAAAGGAAACTTTAGCTAAAGTGAAATCTCAAAGAAATAAGCTTAATATATTTCTTGTCTTTTATTTTGACGCTTTTCTAGGAAATAAATATCGCTGTCTACGGCATACAACATTAGCACGCACTTATTAGAAATGATTCCACTAAGTGCGAACAAAAGTTTGGCACGAGACACCCAACTGGTCATTTGGCGCCGGAGACCCATGTAATCGCCAGAAGAGCCGCAGGAGCATTCGAAATTCTCAGACGAGATCTTGCAGTTATTTCTTATTAATATAGATCAACTAGGAAGTTAAACTACAACGCCGTCTATAATAAAAGATAAAATTCTAGGATTTTCAGGAAATATTTCCAATAATTCAGATAAACTAATCATTAGTCATACGGGGAATCTCGCCCCAATTTGATGTTTTTTGACGTTATCGTTATACAATTCACGTACGAAATGCTCATCAGAAGTTCATTTTCGTGCTTTGCACTTTACTACTTCTGCCAACCTGCTATTACTGTCGTTTGCGTTCGTTATTTGGCTACAGATAGGGTACGAATACTCATGTTTAAGGGAGGGGATGTAGATTTAGAGGTTATTCATCTCAGAGTTAAAATTCTCAAACCGCATCGCATCAGGGCTTAGACAAAATACGAAGTGGTTCCAAAAATGTTTGGCGGTTTTCAGAACGACCAGAGCCGGACGAACGAGAAACGTTTTTTTGAAAAATTAAATCAGCTAAAATACCCATCTGTGAAACTTCTTTTTCCGGTGTGTATTTACTGATTTATTCTGAGCAAATATCAGGTAAAGAATAGCGTTTATGCCTTCATAAAAAAAGATAACTGAAGATTCCGCAGGGAGAAGAACAAGAGGTTAAAGAGAGAGGACATCAGTGGACGCGAATAGAGAGAAACGCGCAAACATACGAGCAGGAAACCGTCACTTCTGCAAATATTAAAAAATTGTTTAGATCTTGAGAATATAACATCTAAGTTATCTTATGTCGGATAAGTTGTTACTGAGTATCCCACTGACCTCAGTGAATAGTAATTCAACATTCAAAAAATACGTATTAGTACGTACTACCAGTAGACGAAAATATCTCCAATGGTCTGAAAACGACTTTCTGTACGTAAATAAATTTGTTTAATAAAAGTAATTATTAATTAATTAATTGTAACGAGTATCCCACTGACATCAGCATAGACTCTCATCAGTGAATATTAATTCAACATTCGACTTGTGGGCAAGTATCCGATGAATGCGGGAAACATGTCGAGTGTACATTTGGCATGTTCAACAGCACTGGATGAACTGTGGTGGTTACTATAAGGATACCCAATCATTAATTACACGTCCACAATAAAGTATCTGGGCAAAAGCACAGGTGCATATGTCGTTTTCTCGGGATGAGCTACGATGGTAACTACACAAATGTGAGGAATTACCTCAAACTAACACTCGTAACCACGTTGAATATAAGGAACGCGGTAACCCGTTGAATGCATATCCTATTTTTAACCGCTCGATAAATATTGTAATTTGGCGGTATTCAGGACAAAGTGGAGGTTTGCCACTAATGGAAGCGCCATCAAGCCCTGGAAGACGACTGATAACTAAGTGGTCAGCGATATAAAAGTTTTTTACCGATCCTGGGCAAATTATATTACATATTTAAATGATTTACCAGAATACCATTAGTTCGACAAAGGCATCTTTATTCGTGCGAAATTTCAGATAAATGCAATGTATGCGTTTCCAGATAATCGTGAACGAAAAGGACAAGGTCCACTCGTGGATAATGTGGGACCAATCGAAGGAAATGTATTCGAAATTCTATTTAGCTGTATAATAGTAAATGTATATTAGCATATATACCAAAGCCATTCATGCAGTATAACCCCTATGACTAATAAATGTCCTTCGTTTGGTCGTACATTATCCACGAGTGGACCTCGTCGTTTTCGTTTGCGATTTTCTGGAAAAGCATACATTGCATTTCTCTGAAATTTCGCACTAATAAAGATGCCATTGCCGACCTAATGGTATTTTTTGTTTCAAAATCTCCCCTTGAATTTTGACACAATAGTAGTTGAAGTCCAAAAACTTTGATTTTAATGAAATTCAAATATGCTGGTAAATCACTTAAATATGTAATATAATGTGCCCAAGATCGGTACAAACATTTATATCGCTGACCACTTCGTTGTCAGCCGTCTTCTAAGGTTATATGGCGCTCCCATTCTCGGATATTTCCCAAGAAGTCGACGGTTGAATTTATATTCACTGATACGAGCATGGGTCGTAGTCAAACCGGACCTAGCTTTTATAGACAGGTCTGTGGAGCCCGATACAGACAAGATAGGAACATAATTTT
>SCLF01167434.1:0-10187 GCA_004367975.1 Mesochordaeus erythrocephalus
TAGCAAATGACCAACACAATTCGCTTTCACCTTGTTCATGTATAATATCTGACAGCTTTGAGTTCAAGGTCCACCAAGCACGGCTGCATCTGCTGGCCAAAGACGGTTTTTCGTAATACGAAATAGGACTAAGCATATTGTTAAATATAGTGCGTTTAAGTAATATATAACATATAAAACACCCCTAACTGTTTCAACTCTAATAACAGAGATAATTACGATATACTTGTATGATTTAATAAATATATTGCATTATTTATAGGTACGTTTCTAAGTATTATATTATAAATTATTCTATCTATGGCTATTTAAATATGAAATGTATAACGTTAAATAGTTCATATGCAACGCATTATATTGATAGTAGATAGCACTCTAAGAAATTGACTAATAATAGCCTACCTATTTGCTGATTCAAAACCTTGCATCAAGTTCAAACTTCTTTCAGGATAACTGACATTTTTTAACTCTGATTCATCTATTAGCGTAAATTGTTCATCCGGACAGGCATTGATAGTCATTAGGCAATCATTGACAGTAGGTCGACATTCGGGGTCAATACTAATCATATTTATGATACATCTTAGAACTGGAAATTGATGTAATGCATTCTCTACATTCGCTACATCCTCGGGTTTTACTGGATACATCAGAAGTTTGCTGCGCAGACTATCGGTTGTCACAAGTTCCAGAAACGTCAATCCAGTCGAGTAAATATCCGATTTTTCTAAGACTGTACTTTCCAAAGATTCTGGCGAAGCATAGCCAGGGGTTCCACCGAGTCTGCCTGTGAGACCGAAGTCGGACAGCACCACATCCAATTTTCCGGAAGGATTTTGTGTAATCAAAATATTTTCTGGCTTAACATCATTGTGAGGAGACTTCAAGTTAGACAGTGCTTGAAGGCAACACACCATGACAAATTTTGTCTTTTTATTGGGTATCAATTGTGCTCAGATTTACTTTACCATAACGAGGAAAAAATACTGTCAATCCAGAGTATTGAGTTTCTCTGTATGCATATGAGGTAAAAATGACATTTCACTGATATGATTAACGCCAATAAAATACATGTCATAAAATTGCTTATACATGTGCCTATATCGATTTTCCTTTCAATTATAGTATACAATATATCCCAATTACCATCCGGTAACAAATGGAGACGTGGAGTAAATAGTCAGCCAAGAGTAATAAATTTAAATTTCACTAGATAAAAACTTCGAACAGGGTTGCGATTAGCTCTTGATTTCTACTAGATAACAAATAGTGAAACAGTGAGCAGATTAATTAATTACACCCGGTAACAGTATTTGCATATCTGTATGTTACTTATCTATATGCTATTGCTTATCTATATCGGTCTATGTTTAGTGATTGTAGTCGTTGTTTGGAGTTATCCAATAGAAATACAGAGCCAATAAGAAGAGTGAGCAAGTTTGTTGTCATTTTACTCTTCGTGTTAGGTAATCTACTAGACTTCTCTGGCTGACTATTTACTCCCCATCTGCATTTGTTACCCATATGGTAATTGGTATATGGCTGCGTATAGAACTAATATCATACCACTGGCGTTGTCTCCAGAGATTCGGGATCTTATTTCAAACCCATTTAGGGTACAGACGGTCCGCTAATTTGTTGCTTACCTAAAAAGTTTGAAATGCTTTTAGAAGGGTTTGGGTTTATACGTAAACCCTCTTCCGATAACCATATTAAATAATCTATTCGCATGACTGTCGGATATTCGAATTCTTACAATTATCCAAGAAAAATGTCTCTGGGGAGTTAAGGAAGAGTAAATAATATAGAAGTATATACGCAATGCTGTTAATTGGCTCTTATTCATATTTCGTTTGACAAGAAGACCGAGAAGACGTTAAACTTTACAAAAAATACCTTTAAAACGTAATAATCCGGTTGTTGTAAGTTTGTCTACTGAAGTACACTCTGCTCCTAGTCATTTAAACTTAAATATAAGGATACACTGCGTTGGTTAGTAAATGACATATCCGAAACACCCTTAAAATTTGATATGTTATGGGGCTTGGCTTCACGATCAAGGTTTTACATTACCAAAAGTGCGCACAATTGATTATTCTGAAGTTATGGTAATTTAAAGAGATAAATCAGTTATAAATTACGGCCATGATTTCAGAATGTTACTATTATTGGTACCCTCCCTGGTCAACATTAAGCTTTCCTGCTTCTTTATATTGGCGTAGGTTGTATTCATAAAGTGGCATGACTGTTACACTGTACGTGGTGATCTTTCCATGTTGATTGATTTGTTGATAGTATTTACCAAGAACGGGACACAGATGGGAACGTTCCTTACTTCGACGAGGCATGGCTTGTTGTTCTTTATCACCACGATAGTCAACTTCACCACTATGGACTTTATACTTGAACGCAGACGCTTCCAAGTGCCAGTTTCCTGAATAGAATATAATATTTTACTTTAAAATGTCATCCCTAGGAATCTGTCACTTCACTTAATATAACGGTGAATATATTCTAATTTTGGCAATTAACCCGTACGCTGAAATCTGTGCCTCAACATAGTGAGGACGCAAATCTTGTAAAGCAGCAAAATGGATAATATTAAAAGCCGGAAATATATTATTGCCGTGCCGGAATTACAGGTAAGCTTTTAATATATAAAAAATATATAACAGCTCTAAATGTTATTTTCCTACCCATATTTTAACTGGTGGCGTTTTTTTGTGTATCCGGTATCCTTGGGAAGAGGTATTAGTCATCGCATTGGACAGAAACAGGATGACGAAAATAAAAGTGAAACAACCAATCAGAAGTCAGTATCTCAAATTCTCTCGTAGAGGAAGTCCAAATAATATATTTTATTTATTTTAATCCTTAAAACAGCGATTGGCAAAGTTATAGAAACTTTGGAGTATAGCGAAACACAGAGGTGATTAACGAAGAATTTACACAATTTTTCATGTACAAATTTTTGTAAAAAAAGAGGAATTCGGAATTACGATAAAATAAAATTAAGTAATATGGCAAAAACTCAGTAGATAGTGGCTAGAGAGATACTATATGTTATAATACGGGTGATAATGGTCATACCGATGTTATATCTCTATCAGAGGATAGAGGATTAGTGAGTCAATTTGCTTTAAATTAACAGTATTGTGATGTGTATCTTCGTGAAGCCTTAGAGCTTTAAAATGCTTTCTCAACTACCGACTAGTAGGGTAGTTCGGATGGTAAGGTTGAGATGGTCTGGTTCACATGGTCAGGTCGAGATCCTTCGAAGTTATTAACTTCTTAACTATTATAAAAATATTGTTTTTGACAAATTTATTGTCAAAGGCAGGAAAGTTACCTTTTATGGTAAATTCAGCGGCCTTAGGGCTTAAAAAGGCTGCACTTGACTGCACTTGACTGCCCTAAACCTTTCCGGTTTTAAAAAAGCTAAATGACTTCCCGTATTAGAGATATTCCTCGGAATGTCAGGTCGTTAGCCTGCGTTAAGCTAACAATTTATGCTGACAGCCAAGTCTATAGGGATTCTACAAGAGAATTTAAAACTCTGAAGAAAAACATAGACTTATAATTATTCATAGTTTAGTCTTAGGAAAAATATGGCTAAAACCTTTAAGTCGCGAAAAAAAACATGACAAAGATTGCCATAGGCTTAGGAAAATACATATATAAGACTTTATTGGTATTACGAAAACACATGACTAAAACTTTTATAGTCTTAGGAAAAATATGTCTAAGACTTTTATGGTCTTAGGAAAACATGGCTAAGATTTTTTCAGTCTTAGGAAACATGACTAAGACACTTTTAGTATCAGGGGAAACATGACTAAGACTTGTTCAGACTTAGGGAAAACATGACTAAGACTTTACAGTCCTATTTATAGTCTTAGAAAAAACGTATTTATAGTCTTAGAAAAAACCTGGCTAAGCCACTTTAATCTTAGGAGAAACATGACTAAGACTTTTATAGTGTTAGGAAAAACATGACTAAGACCTTTGTAGTCTTAGGAAAAATATGAATAAGACTTTTTTTAGTCTTAGGAGAAATATGAATACGACTTTTATATTATTAGGGAAAACATGACTGAGACATTTATAGGCTTGGGAAAACATGACTAAGACACTTTTAGTCTTAAGAATATGACCAAGACTTTTATAGTCTTAGGAAAACCATGACTAAGACATTTTAGTCTTAGGAGAAATATGATTAAGACTTTTGTAGTCTTAGGGAAAACATGACTAAGACATTTATAGTCTTAGGAATAACATGACTAAGGCACCCTTAGTCTTAGGAAGAATATGAATAATATTTTTATAGTCTTAGGAAAAACATGACAAAGGCATATTTAGTCTTAGGAGAAATATGAATAAGACTTTTATAGTCTTAGAGAAAACATGACTAAGACATTTATAGTCTTACGAAAAACATGGCTAAGTCTTTTTTAGTCTTAAGAACAAAATAACTAAGACTTTTTTAGTCTTAGGAGAAACATGACAAAGACTTTTATAGCCTTAGTAAAAATATGACTAAGACTTTTTGCTCTTAGGAGAAGAAGGCTTATTAAGCCTTCTCATTAAGCCTGGCAACATAATTGGAAAACAAGGAAACCTATGGGTTCACTTGAAAATTTAACTTTCTGACCAACGCCGAGACTGCATGGGAAAAAGAACCCGAAAGAATAATTTTCCTTCAATTCGAAAGAGAAACCACCAAATTTAAGCAATCTTCTAATCAAAAGAGAGAGAGAGCATAAATTAGAGATTAGAAAAAGTTTATCAGTATTTTTAGATTCTGTTTTTAGATTCTTTTTAGATACATCTTCCATAAGGAAAACGAATGGTGGTAAACTGGACGATAGCAGTTAATCACAGAGCGTCGAAAAACCGTGAGAGATGGGGACACCAGTAAAATCAAAATTTGAAGCTCACTATAATGGTGGATGAAAACCTGAGAACGGTAATGCACAGGAAGATCTGTGAATCGGAAGTAAGAAGATTCATAAGTCTGCATTCAGCTTTACAGACAGTAAAAACGATCAGTAAAAAAGAGCATGTTATCCTAAAGATACCTGATACAGAAGAGGTTGTTTGGAGAACCTGGAAAATATAGAAAATACGCCTATAAGACCGATGGTGGATCTTCCAAGTTCGGATATCATCTTAAAAGAAGAATAAGTCAGGATTGTGGATGACATACCAGTTCAAGACGAAGAGGTGTATATATTTGACATCAAAACGTGGATGAATAAAAACACAAAACACAGAAGGAATTCGAAGTAGTAACGGAATATACAATGCTGCAATAAAATGCCAAGCAAATACATTCGTTTGACACAACGTTACCGAGTTGGAGCATAGATAAATGGAAATAAATATACTCTTGGAGCTTCTCCTGAAGCTAGGGGAAAATGACGACATTGGGTGGAAAAAGCTCAAAAGACTAGCAATAAAACAAGCCCTGGTTAATTTGGATCAGACATGTCAAAACAGTTATTATATAACTACTCACACAGACGATGCAGGGCGATTGAACTGGCCAGAAGAGTTAACTGAAGGAAGATTCACTGCAGAAAGTGTTCCAATGATGGCTTTCAAATCAGATAACGGAAGAATTTCCTTTACGATGGATAGAAATGCTTCGGTTACTCAGGGAGAAGCATTTCAAAAGCAACGAATGTGGCTGTATTTTACACCAGCAGAAAAACACCTATTCTCAACGAATATATTTGCTGGATTCAGTTCGAAAGCAGTTTGAGACACTATAATTTCAAACTGGATGGAACGAAAGATGAAATTCGAAACCGAACAGAACAAGTAGACTATACATACTTAGCATTTTGTTTCTTACAGATGCTTAAAATTGATGAAATTAACCAACCTAAAGTAATGGACTTGTAGGTTGAGAAAATTGGTGATATTGATTCGACAGAGATAAACCGAATTATTGCGAAACTCAATGGTAGACAGACTAAACTAGGAAGTTTAGAGAAAGCTAAAAACAAGTAGGCTTAACTGTTCGGAAAGAGAAGCACGACAGAGTTGTGAAGCGAGTGCGGAGAGCAAAACGGTGCTTCATACATAAATCTCTATGTTAGTTGTACACAGAATGGAAGAGCTGGGTATCAACGTAATTTGGCTCAGCACAGGTCAAATTTATCAAGGGCGATGGCCACGAGCCATAAAGATCTGAAGACAAGAAGTACCGAAGGGGTTGATCAAGAAATTTGTTTCGAAGAAAACCCAAGATAAGTTGAGAAATAACAAAATAATTAATACGGGTATGTTGGATACAGAGATGATTCTTGTCAATTTGAGACCAGATAATGAAGGTTCGATGATGAAAGATCCAAAATTTGAACCGGGTAGGGTGTGAAATGAAAAGCAAAAAGATCAAATAGAATGGATGATGAGATGAAAATTGATACATTCAATTTTGAGATCAGTTTTCTCACTTCATATGATCGTTAACCATTTACGAGTTTTATATTACCGTTGGTAAGAGACTTTGGTTTTTCGTCTTATTTGGCTATCCCAGGGAATGTCGGATATTGGAAGAAAACTGATGAGGGAAAACATTACTCTTGAACATTACCCTGAAGATCTAGTTAGAAGCAGATTCGGATACAAGAAAGGTAGTGTGGAGAGAATCGAACGATATGATATTACCGTTTTTAGCCATTCTTCCAGCTAGTAAATTTCTAGTAAAGAAAAAATAGGCAGAAGTTTGATAATATCACAAAGACAAAAATGGAGGCCTTATCAATTCAAGTCCTAAAAACCGTAATGGTGAAAGACACTGACAGAACGGAAACAAGAACCAAGTGGTCAAATAGAACAGCCTTGGATTCAAAAAGGTTTCCGGATCGGACAAAAGGGAGCTGAGTTTTCCCCAATCACCAGAAATTCAACGACATTGGAATGAAAGGTTGAGAAAGGAAGTAAGAATGAAGAAATTGTGAGAATGAACGAAAATGTCCCAATAAAATCCATAGACAAAAGGAAGCTAGACAAATAAACACCTTCCATGAATTCAACAATTACTTTCCGATAATGACTATGGGTGATCGAAGAACAGTTCAGGTTTTGGCGGCTAAAAATAATTTAAATACTGGAACAGACAAGCGACCAGAGAGTAGCCCAGGACCGAAGAAGTTCGATCGATTTACTACCAAAAAATGGTACAGAAAGGAAATAAACAAACAGCTCAGCAGGAACAAAGAAAATCTAAAGACTCGCTATCATCGTGGGATAATCCAGATCTGTAGATTGAGCACATAGTTCGTAGGCTCAAGGCCATTACAAGCCTGAGGCGTCAAGATGTCAATGTAGCGTGTAATATATTGGGTGCAGCTGTGGATTACCCAAAATTCATAAGACTATTATATCGCCCAAATTACCTCAATCCAGGTTGGCAATGGCTTTATATACATCCAAACGAGTTGTTTGGACAAAGTTGTTTAAAAGCAGCATTGAAAAAGAAACAAGGAAAATATTCTGAACTTGCTGGATAAGCTGCAAGTTAAGCCCCAAGATCACGCGGATTCCGAGGTAGACGACTGGCTTTCTTTTAATCAGAAAGTACCGTTTATACTTAAAAAGAGACAAATTTAATAATAAGCCGTTCTTAGCATTTTATTCGGAGCAAAAACATGACTAAGACTTTAGTAGTCTTAGAGGAAAACATGACTAAGACCTTTTTTATCTTAGAAAAACATGAATAAGCCTTTTTTAGTCTTTAGCAAACACGTGGCCAAGACACTTTTAGTCTTAGAAAAAACATGACTAAGACTTTTAGTCTTAGGATTAAGTTAACTAAGGCTTTTTAATCTTAGCAGAAACATGCTAAGACCTTTTTAGTCTTAGACAAAAACTTAACTAAGACTCCTTTAGTCTTAGCAGAAACATGACTAAGACCTTTTTAGTCTTAGATAAAATATGACTAAGCCTTCTTAGTCTTAGCGGAAACTTGACTAAAACATGACTAGGACCTCTTTAGGTTTAAGAAAAAATATGAGTAAGGTTTTTAGTCTGAGCACAATCATGATTATGACTTTGTTAGTCTTAGCAAAAATATGACTAAGAACTTTTTAGTCTTATAAAAATATGACTAAGCCCTTTTTAGTCTTAGCAGTAACATGAATAAGACCTTTTTAGTCTTAGAACCATTTACCATTTACCATTTTCACTGAAAGTTTATACAGAATCTGGGAAAGAATGTACTTAAAAAATATTACTGGAGTCAAAATTGAGCCACATTTATGAATGACATTCAGAAAGTAAGAAAAAAAGGAAGAACAAAAATTCCTTTATTATTAACATAATCGAAATCAATTTTAAAAATTAACTTTTACATTTAGAAATGTCGGACCTCGTTGTAATAGCCGACAACGAAAATGAGAAAGCGTTACCATACAAACATGGAGAGACAATAAAGCAGCTAGTAGTAAGAGTTGTCAAAGTCGGAAACAAAAAAGTAAAGGTCCAGCATTTCGAATTCCGCTACCAAATAAAAGATTTTTACTGTTCACTGCGGATGCTTTCTACTTAAGAAAGAACCAAATATGCAGTGAAACAGCCAAAAACGAAATATGGGGAATCATCAGCCTAATCAGAGAACAGAAGGCTTGGAATCACAAAAATCAGGCGGAGTTGAGACAAGCAAATCAACACGAACTAATTGATTGTCAAGATGAGAAAATCAAAAGCTTGGAGAAACATGTCAAGGACTTGAAAACCAAAGATCTGAAACTGTTGCAGATTCGGCAACAACTCATTGAATCCGAAGAAAACTCAGCAGCACGAGACCAAGATATGACATTGCCCAATGCAATGGAGAATATCAGTCTAGATGACGCCATTCTAGCAGAATCGTTAATACAAAATGGGGTAAGAAAAATAGAGCTTCAACATCAATCCAACCAAAAGTGAAATTGGTGCCCGACATAGCTATGGCAACGAGCTATGAAACATTGTGCAGGAGAACAAGCACGTCATAGAAAATATGGCTGAGGAACTACGGAAGCAAATTGAAAATAATTCGGATTTTTCCCCAATCTGGGGAAGAATGTGGCCCGTAAGTTGTTGGGGTGAAATTCAAACTCAAACGACAAGTTGACCTGGTGCGGAACACAATAGCGCAAAACCAAGACCAGATGGAAGCCAAAACTGAGCAATTAGAAGAATAAGTGAATGCAAGATTTGGTTCACTAATCCCAGAAGTGGTTATTCAAACTTGTCTTAGGACAAACATGACTAATACTTCTTTAGTCTCAGTAGGAACTTTACTAATACTTTGTTAGTCTTAGGGAACACATGACTAAGACTTTTTGCTCTTAGTAGAAACATGACTAAGACTTTTCTAGTCTTAAGAGAAACATGACTAAGATTCCTTTAGTCTTAGTAGAAACATAACTGATGCTACTATTTTGGATAGAAAGTCGGAAAACGGAAAATGCTGAAAGTATGTCAAATTAAAAAAAAATCAGTAAGATGAAACATAGATAAACTACATATAATAATAATAAATATTTTACATCTTCTAATGGAAAAAAGAAGATAAAATCCAACATTAGATAGTGGAAGCACTGGACAAGAATTACAGAAGCCAGGGAAGATGTTAAACACCAATGTTCGTGTTAGAATCGTGCTAGAGTGTAAAGGGAAATAACAATCTCCTTTTTCGGACCCAAATGCGAATTCATGATAATTCAGGAAAAAAACTCCATTAAAATTTGTTCCATCTGTAGACCTACAGGTAAATAGAAGAGCAGCACTAGAGAAGGAAAACGAGAATGACTTCCTTCCAGCTCAACAGCGTAGTTGCAGCAACAGTGACTCGCCATCTAAAGTGGGTTCGAAATAGCGAAATGCTTAATTCTTACGCAGGGCTACATCTTACATATTAATATTATTACATTATTAATATAATACTTACATATTACATATTAAGAATGTCGGAATCAGTGAATACATCGATGTTATCCTGGTAAGCCAGACAGCAAAAATAAAGTCGATAGTCCAGTTCCTACTGCAGATTGCAATCTCGGAGCAAGAAGAAAATCGCGAACATTATAAATTTGCGATTTACTTAGCAAACGCTTGCCAGTTGGGATCGTTAACATTGTCGTTATCTATCCCAATGACATTCGGTCTGTTTGCAACATTTCCAGAGAAACTTA
>SCLF01167545.1:0-10186 GCA_004367975.1 Mesochordaeus erythrocephalus
GTGAATGCTACACGGTTGCATCGGGGAACGAAGTTGTAAATCATCTATACGACACTAGTCTACAGGATGCTATCTGACATCAGCTGACAACATAAACAATTCGGGCCTTGAAACTTCCATTAGATCTCCAGTCTAGCATGACAATTAAGACTTCGACCGTGATACGGCAGACTCACTCAACCATACTACCCAATTTGAATATAACAAACACTAATTATAATACGTATTTACATACCGGAAGACTAATTTGTTTTACCAGAGAGCGTAGACCTACACGAACTGACGATTATTTAAGCTTCAGCAGCAAGAAAACAAACTCAAGGTACTTTTTATTTCATCTTTATTCGAGATTTATGTTTCAAATCACGTAACACCGTTTTCTGCCATCTAGTTTTTCTGCCATCTAGGGAACACCCAATAAGTCTAAGACAAGATTCGCGAATTTTTGACCAGCTCTCCGTTAACATTAGGATCAGGCGTAATCACCCCATTGATTTATAGTTGTCAGCTGACAAAACTAATTTACAGGAGATAGCAGATAAGTTCACCAGCGTCAACAGGACTCAGCAAATATGCAGACAACGGATGCAAACACTCAAATCCAGGGCCCACAGTAGTCTAGCCCGAAAGATTCCACTCAGACATTGAAATATACCCCCGCACTAGGGCTAGCTACCAACAACTTGTCTTCGAGTTCGCTTGGTCAGATAAAAAACAATACTCCGATCAATAATCCCTTCATCACTCCATTTACCTACAACAATCCAGCGATTTACGCTAGATCCACAGCCATAGAGAACACTACATCAGGTTCGACAAATCCAGCTGATCGTACCAAGGAGCAGAATAAACGAATAAGCTGGTCTGATATCAATCATCCAGGGGTACACGGAAATAGTGCCATTACTGATACAGAGGTCGGGTCTGGTACTAGACCTGGTACAAACCAAGACCATACAAGCCAAGACCATACAAGGGGTGAATCAAAGGCCATCAATCATCGAAGAAAGCAAAGGTCCAGATCTAGAGATAACCACAGACAAAAGAACGACCAACAAAACCATAAAGCAAGACGGTCCAATGACAGGAAGCGCAAGGACAATGACTCCGATTCAAGAAACCAGGGAACGAATGACCAGGCGCGAAAGCGTATCCGTACAGATACAAATCAGACAACCTCAAGGATTAAGCCCCACATGATTGAAATCATTGAAGCATCAACGGCCCCATGGTCACAAGATCATGAAACTATATGGGAAACTACGAATAATATAAGAACAAATATGACAAGTTTTTTTCTTGTAGCTGATTTCAATGTCGGCATGTTTGATTCATACATTATAGATAAACTTCTCTCATACGGCATCCAACAACACACGCATTACGAATTATCAGCAGCACCTGTTCCGGAGGACTGGAGGAGCACTGCCACACCAAGGCGGGTTACATTCATAAACATCAAACATGCAATTGTGACAGCATATTTTCAGCACGAAAATTACACAAAATGGTCACCATGGTTCGCGTTGGCTCAAACGACCTTCTTTGGGTGTATGCTTACCTCTACCCACGGGTTCATTTCACACTACACATTAGCCACTTATGAATATTCCCACTTTAATGACACCTTAGTGGAAATGAAGAAGACTTGGACTGCACGTAAACTGGCGAGGCAAGAGCCAATGTTGTTAAAATTGTACAGGAAATTAACCTCAGGGCTGGACGTAAATACGGTCAAGTTAAGAACTATCTTTTACACGAACACTACAACGGAGGATTTCATGTGTTCCGAAAAAGCAACATCTGGCTCGTTCCAACCGATGAGGTCCTTAGAATATACACGGAGGCATACAGGGATCAGAGAGTTTTGATTCTCAATAGGAACGGGCTTCCGGTCCTCATGCTCAACACTCCGAACTATTCGAAGCTGAGAGCGGCACAGGATAAGCATGACCAACAATGGGCAGCTGAGATGAGGAGGAAACACGACAATGCAGCATATAAAGTCAAGATAACAAGGATGACTTGGCAAGAACGATCTACTCTGTCTATTGCTAGTGAAACTATTCGAACCTCGGATCATCTTGCCATGGCTCAACTTAGATTCAGCACGCTCCTGGATCCTGATATGTGGGGCAGTATGACAGACCATGACCATATTCTTTTTCTGGCAGAACAGGAAGCACGCAAAGACCCTATCACAGCCATTAAAACCATCCGACCTGGTACGCTGCAAGAGCTAAAACAAGCATTTTTGTGGACCCGCATATGCGGGAGGGCTGACCCTAGCGTCCTTAAGGTCATACATAATGTCAATCAGACATCGGAAGACACCTTCAGGTTACTGGGCTCAGCCTTTGTCAGCGAAGCCAGATATAATGCCAAAATCAGGGAAGAAAAAGAATTTTGTATGGAGGAAATGAAGTTGACACAAGACGTATTCAAGTCATACTTTGCCCTAATAGGGGATCGCCTCTTCAAAGGGGAGAACTATACAGTAGAAAAGGAGCTCCTCATGCAGCAGCTGGATGGATCATGCGCCCAGGTGACTTCTGCACTTGATACACTACGTAAACATACGGACAAGAATCCCGCAGTACATGCACGTGATCACTCTATAGACACTTCCGCTGATTGGCAAACTGAGCTAAAACTGTTCTCATTAAAGAACACTGAAACACGATCTAAACATTATGCTGCACCATCGCCATCGTCCACCATCTACCCAACAATTCCAGCACCAGCAAACACCAACACAAGAAAACAGGAAAAAGATCCTAGGAATCCTACAATATTTCAGACTGTTGGTAATAAGTCCGGGGTGCACGGCGCTTCAGCGGCGGTCTTGTCTACTGAATCTGTTACCAGCAGGATTAACTGTGACACTATTATAGAGGCATGTTCCTCGGATATGTCGGGGAAGCCCATCACGGCGCCCCCCCCCCTTCATCCACATTTGCTGACCGAATACTTGCGCTTGCTAACCAACCAATCAACCCTAAGCTGGCCCAACCGTGAACAACCCCAGTTTCTTAATCACGTCCTCTACCAATAGTAGCGTTGAAGAACTAAATAGACTCTCAGCTCCACTTCCAAGGGTGCATCAATCACGTCTATGGCCGACCTGGCCACCCTTCACCTCTCCTCACACTACTAATACGGCGCCTACGCCCAGCCATGACCCCAATCTCCAACTCCGTCCTGCATCGTCAACCACGACTCCTGTCTCTTGTCATGTCTCGGTCCCCACTCTCATCAATAACCCCCGTGCGTCTCCTTCTTGTTTTCCACCTTTATTCAAAGCATCTTCTCTAAGTTCGTCTGTCCTCCACACGAAGGTCGCGACACCCAACTTAGGACACTCTAAGTCACCAAAGTCGGTCCCTCCTCCTCCTCCTCCTCAGCATAGCAACTCATCAAACGTCGACAGTATTAAAGATAATAGAACAATGTATGTGACTGCATCCTCGTATGAGACTGATAGCAGAACTAGGGGGGGGATCATCCACACACAACCTGCCTATAAATAATTCTCCTCACATATCTGTCCATGCTTCGTCCACGCATCCTAGCTCAGATGCTGTCTCGCCATCCCTCATCCAAGTTAATCCCGCGGCTAGTAAGATAACACATGGTGCCAACACAATTACCAGAACAAATAACTCTACCTACTCTAGGTTAGCCTCTACATCTAGCCTTACCCCGTGTCCAACAGATCAATCCCACAACCTAGAACAACCTAGACTCACGATACACCGGCCATGGAATACCGATATGACCAATGAGAATGACTCCCTAGACTTCTCTATGCTAAGTCTGGAACATTCTGATCATAGGGACCCGGACCCCCCAATCTGGAAAATCAGCAACAAATGCCAGTCTCAAACCAGTCCAGACCCCTCTCCCCCAACTAAGTTGTGGGCATCTCTGTCTACATCATTGTCTACAGGCTGTATTCTTCCGGCTTATAGCATTCTTCCGCCTTCTGGTCCAACAGAAGACCTGAGCACTAACCTTTCTTCTCATGGCTCTGATACCACGGCCAATTTACTGGATAGTGCTCAGGTAGCTATTCCTCCTGAATCAATGCTAACAAACGAGCTAGTATTTCAACACAGCTCTATCAGCACCCCAATCGCCTCTAAAACTGGTCTCCAAAAACCACACTTCCCCCTTTTCCCCTTGCTAACAGATCACATGTCGGACTCCACTTCTAAATTCTTTTCGGATTGCACCAAACAAATCCGCCGAGTAAGTTTTCCAGCCTTCTCCATCGACTCACTTGACCAAAGAAGTCTAGACAGTTCCAGTATGCCATTCCCCCATATACAACTAGGATCCTCCTTTGATGCTGTATCAATCAGTCCAATTAGTTCCTCTTCTACTCTACATAACCAGGTAGCTTTATACGGTAGCACGCCTGCTACAGTTCTGAACTGTCCCCCACTAACTGCCTCCACCATTGAAACGCCCGTGCCATCTGCGCCTGCCCTGGACAACAGTCTCCCTCTCGAATTTGAACATGCATTACCAAAATGTCCGACGAACACCACTCCGCTTCCTGACAAATTTAAATCACCACACCGTCTCAATCTTCGGTCCAACAATAAAGCCAACGAAGACTTGCTATCACAAGTAAAAGCCAATATCATCGGGAATAAACTGGATGTTAAAGAGGGATTGCTTTGGGCGCTCCTTGAGTCCTCCAAAATCAACAACACTAACCTCAAAAGCGGACAAATAATTGACATTCATGACAAAGAAAATAACAAAATCCTGGTGCTGGAAGCTTTCGCTTGGACCAAAAAAGACCGGGGCGTGATATATAACCCGGATAAATTCAACACACATAGAATCAGACTAGGTTTCCGCACTGGTCAACCCAAATGGGTCAGCTGGTGCATCCTCTTCCCGGACTGGATAATCATCAGCCTAAGGTATATTATACAAGCTACCCCTGACCAAGACTCTAAGGGTGACAAGGATGAGTCAGCCTACATCATAGAACAATTGGTTCCGTTGGGCATCAACCTACAACATCTGACTTTCCTTAAGAAAATTTCTAATAACCTTAAGATTGCCATCTCTGCTGTTCCATTTATCAGCCTTGAATTATTCCACTCCATCGAGTTGATCATGATGTCTATCTCAACCCTTCGAAACTGCTCCATCAAACACTATAACAGGCCTGCCATTAGCAGACAAATTAAGAAAAGAATTCTTGAAAGAACTGGCGCTCGTGACACCCCTGTAAGCCCCCGCAGTATGAGGAACCTCAGTACGACTTGCACCTCTCGGACAAGGACGTCCTCCGCGCCAATACCTAGATGCAATCAGACACACTCCATTGCTCCAGAGAGGTTAGTGCCTAGTATCTGTGAGAATGACTTGACATTAGATCATACGCAAAGGTCTAACACGCAAACGATTTCGCCTGGGTGCGAACCTCTTACGGAATTTTCGGGTTTTAATTGGACTAGTTTAGCTTCTCCTATTATTCATCAGGAGCCATTTCGCCCCTCTCGTAATTATGACTCTGACCACGGTATGGTGGTAGAATTCGACCCTGATGAGGTATTCATAGGACCCTCCCGTCTGTCTGACCACCCTTACTTTAAAAACTTTGAAGTGGAAAGGGAATTTATTAACAGCAAGTGCATTAGGAACAAATACCTCCCTCCCGGCCCGGTCTATCCAGGATTGGAATTCAAATTTACTAACAACTCAATTTTCCAAGCTCCACACCTACCTGCCATAGGGGGGGCTCACATTACTTTTAACAATACCACATATGCGCTACCAGTACTAACTCCCCACACCCCTGTTCCAGATGTTAATATTACCAACATCATTATCACATACACTAACCTGAACAGACCTATCCAGAACAAACTAACCAAACTGACTAACTGTTTCCCGGATACCTCTATCTTCGCCGTGGTCGAGCTGGAGGCTACGACTACCGAACTTAAAGGCAACGCGATTATTCCGATAGGCTACAACTACGTATCTCATACCCCGGTCATCTACAATGACGTCCCTACCATATTTTCCATGATTGTTTACAGAGCGCACCTGGAAGACTATATTAAACTAGTGTACAGTAAGGCTCCTTTTACCTCTATCTTCTATAAAGAGGACAAGGTCACATTTAACCTCGCTGCATTCTACCGGCCAATTGATAACTCACCCAAGTGGGCTAGTATAGGAGGGACAGAATCGTTTCAGTGCAACTTCGATAGGGTGATTAAACTACAACTCAAGGTACCGAGCTTATTGGTGGGGGACCTTAACGGTAACATCAACAAGGCCCGCAACTCCAAAGAGCGTCTATTCGTTCCAGGAATCAGAGGCCTACTTTCCAACTACACGAACCTAATAAAAAAACCAACTTACCATAGAACAAACAAGAATGGCATCCCTGCAAGTACATACATTGATATGGTTCAAACTAAAAACTTGGCCGCCTCGTTAATACACCACGATGGCAGGACCATGTGCGGAAACGATGGTCATGATGTCATCAGCATCCAACTATCCAGCACGACCTCGAAAATTATCGAAGTTGTGACGAGAGACTCTAGACCGCCCCTAGACCATAATCTTACAGGTCTCCTTGCATCCGCCCTTCTGGATAGTTTGTCTATTAAAATGGATAAGCTATATCTCCGGGATAACAAGGGGCTAGCTTGCGACCTTGACACGGGCATTGCTAACGTGATTAACTCAAGCCTTCACCGTTACGCCTCAGTTGAATCCTCCGACTTTCTATTCCAGTTCCTGAATGAACTCTCTAACCTTCTACAACCGATCACCACTAAGAATTCCGCTATATACCTTAATAATATGTGCACATCTGCTCGTACCAAACAGCTACGTAGCCTTCTCTTTGGCCTCTTTGATATCAGGGGCAAGCTTGACACGACTGAAGGAAGTCATCTCCAAGATTTAAATAGAAACATCTCCCATCTCCAGGAACTAGTCAATCTTAGCTACAATAAGGACCGTAGAAACGGTCTCTCCTCGAGACCGGACCTAGATGTTTTCTCCGATATTGACATTTTTAGACTGCACAAGAAGCTGAACCCGAATGATAAAACTATGGCTAATGCCAGAGAATTATTTACGGCCGCAGAGCTGGCCACAGAGTTTCTTCGTCTCTATGCCTCAATTATTCAGCACACTCTGGGACACTCCCCCAGCTATAAAATTGAAGACTTCATTCCGCTGTTACCGGAGACTGACAAATTTTCATTTGAACGTCACCTGGTTCCATGGGCATCTGAAGACCCCAACATCAAGAGTTTCGATAAATGCTTCGCCTCTCTGAAAAACAAAACTCGGGGTCTAAACTCACACCTGAATGGCGAATTTCTATACGCACTTCCAATTGAATATAGGTCTCTCATCTTCCATGCAATCAGACGTTATCTTATTCTGGGAGTTTACCCAGACAGATTCCTAACCAGTAAACTAGTAGCCATACTCAAAAAGGGCAATCCCAGGGACATCAAGAACCGACGCTTCCTAAGCATCGGCTCTGCTGAACAACAGCTAACAGGCAAAGTGGTAGCCGCCAGCCTACAGCTATTCTGCGAAAATCGAAACATTCTCGATGATCGACAATACGGATTTCGCAAGGGCTACGGCTGTGACCTCGCTATAGCCTCCCTTATATATCAAATCGCTTCAATCGAATGTAAAGCGTCCGCAGTACTGGTAGCTCTCGACCTTAGCTCGGCCTTCTTTTGCGTCAAATATGATACATCCATGAACATTCTCAGCAAAATTGTTTCCAAACAAGCTCTCCTTTACTTCACTAAGCAGTTTAGAGCCCGTAAAGGTCAGGTTATTTCTGGAGGAGTAAAATCGGCGCCTTTCGAAATTCCGGCGATAGGCTGTATGCAAGGGGACCCGACAAGCCCTTTGCTGTTCAATCTAGCCATCAACGGGTTCATACGGGCAACGGCTCCTCCCCTCTCGGATTGGAATCCGTCTATGGGTCGCAGATGTCAGTGCTACGCTGATGATAGCGTAGTACTGGTCTGGGACTCCAATCCCTCCACTATTCTTCCGAGGGTCTGTGCGGTTCTTGAGGACACGAAAGCTTACATGAACAACTGTGGCTTTCTAATAAATGACCTCAAGACTGAAGTCATCATACTAGGAAACAATCAAATTCGCAAGTCTCTCCCGTCTTCCTTTGACAGTCCGGTGGGTCACCTCTCCACTAAAGACGAAATCTGCCTTCTGGGCTTTAGATTCGACAACAACCTATCCTTTACTCCTCATTTCAACTATACGCTGCAGAAGATGCGCAGTCTGATCTATGGTATCAAGAATCTAATACAACTGGGAACGCGAAGACAAGTTCTCAAGATCGCATATGCAAACAGTTATGGTCTGTTCACATATGGGCTCGGAATCCAACCTATGTGGTCAGCTAAAAAGTACGCGACCATGCAGACAGTCCTTAATGAGCAAATCAGGTTGATTCTTGACCTGGAACCCAACCGATACGACAAGATTTCACAGAGAAACCTTCTCCGCATGGGCGACTGGATGCCTATCCGTCTATTACATCGTAAGATGGGCCTACTAACCATCAATCGAATCCTCAGAAATCAATCTCCAGCCGACCTCTTCAGAATCTTGAAAGATCTCATCATCTATTCAGATAACACTCATTACGATAATAGGAAAGGACTTAAGGACGGTCCTTCCTTCCAAAAACTTCTAATTAAAGGGGACAAACTTCCTCATATGATTGGTAAGGTTCGATACAACAAATTTGTCAACAAAGAACATCTGGTCTTCCCGGGTTGTCATAAGGACTGGTTCAACGATCTGCCTCCAAGTATTAGAGAACTTCTCGGCACTCCCAAATTTGACCTAGAAATCTCTATCTACTATAAGACAAGGTGCTTCCACAGAATTAACACGGCAAAAAATGAATGCAGTCTATGCAGGACAAGCTTCCAACCAAGTAGGAGCGCTCTAGCAAAAATCGCCGAAAAAGTGTCCCTCTTTCTGGGGAAAAAAATTCCAATTAGCGAGCTCCTCCAATGGGAGGACGATGAAGTTCGCTTTCTATCTGACCTGAACCACTTCTACACGGATGACTCTCTGGATATGATCAGACTCCTTGAGGAGTCAGAGCAAGATTTACGAATTTAAAATTTTTAAATAAATGCATCCACCCTATCACGCCCTCTACCAGCCATAGTGATCTACTTCGCATAACAACACCTCACCTAATGCTTAAAGCAAGCTATACTAATAGCTCTGGTCGGCGGCGTATGGCTGCATCGGCACGCGAATGGGTGCATCGGCACCTGACAGCAGCTGTGAGTTTAATCATATGTCTGCGTTAATCATGGGTGTCTGCGGGTTAGACCCCACTGTCTGTGAGTAAGTGAGAATTGGTCCTCTGTCCGTCTGTCGTAGTCCTTTGTCGTAGTCCTTTGTCTGCAGGTCGTGGTCTTGTGCCTATTGGATGGGGCTGCGAGTCTGTTCCGCCTTCCGCTGCTTGCGGCTGTTCTCCATTCGTGTTGTCTCCTATGTGGAGGCTGGACATTCCGCTGGGTTGTGTGCAGCCGTCTGCGAGGCTGCGGTGTGGGCGTCGGGCTGTGCAGGGTCTAGTTGGGGGGTAGTTGCTCTGAGCTAGCTTCGATCTATTGGGTACGATGGGGGATTTGGAGCTCTCTGTCTCATTCCGAGGCCTTCCCTGTCCCCATCTCTGTCGGCTGCCGCTCCCGGCTGCCGCTCCTAGCTGCCTCCACATGTCTCCGGTCGGTCTGTCGCATTCCAGTCTGGCTCTGTTTCCTTTCGCGGCCTCTTCCGGACGGCGGCTCCTTTGCTGTCGGTGTGTGTCTGTGTCTGTGTCCTCAGCACGAGCTGCCACGACGGTTGGCTGGTATGTGCCAGTTCTGTATCTAGATCTGTATGTGTGCTGCTGCTGCTGCGGCTATCTGCTTTTCCGGGAGCGGCTGTCACACAGGACAATTCTAGCGACTCATTCCGTTAATTATTAAAATATCAATGTCCTGTCTGCCCTAGGGAGAACGGCCCGGATGCTGGCTGTTAGGCAGACCATGCAGTGATCTGTAGCTGTTGAGAATGTGAAGCCGGTTTACAGACAGACTACCAAAATCCATATGTCTAACAATCTTGAAAGTAATCTACT
>SCLF01167656.1:0-10186 GCA_004367975.1 Mesochordaeus erythrocephalus
TTCACGCGATATGAGGAGGTTGTGAGTTCGAGTCTCACGGTGGGACACATGTTTTCGAGAGTTACAGTTAAGCGGGTATCCCATTTAATACCATTTTTTACTACTTCTTTGTGGTATCCCGATTATGAAAAATTCATCGGTTATTTACTAAGGCGATTTTTATCGAAGATGATTATTTACTAAAATTGGACATAAAAAATTTATCCGTGATTCTCACCAAAAAAAAATAATTCTCAGCATTTCTCTTGTTGTTAAGATATTCCACTTTTAGTGATCACGTAACTTTATCATCCAATCAAATATCTACTCAAACCCATTGGCCAATAAGCTTCTTGGCGATTCTGTCCGTCCGTTATTATGAATTATCAAATCGTATCAATACTAACAAATAGGAGGATACGAAAACCGTCCATGTGGGGTAATGGTCAAACCGCATGAGGTTTTCCCTCAGAACAAATATATTCACGAGAATCATGAAGAATCGTGAAGAAAATATTTTATTCTAACTTACTGTTATTTTGATCTACAAATTATTATTCACTTTCGAGCGGAAATCGCACCGAAAGTTGATAGAATTGTGTAATTTTCACTAAAGATGGTCAAAATTCACTGGTACACGGGTGTCAAAATCGCCCCCACTTTGAAGTGAGAATTGATACGGTGAATCTGATAGAGTTTTTTCTTGTGGTTCGATTCTACTGTCAGAATATTCTAAATTACGCGGCGTTGTATAGTTAACCTCCCACCCTAAAGACATAACGTGAGCAAACTTTAAAAAATAAAACAGTAACTTTAACTCCCGAAAGCATGGCAGCTGACCATAATAAATCGTGCTAGATTAACTAGGCCCCGCTGCGTCTAATAAAGGCATCGAAAACATACTGCGATTATTTGCTTTAAAGCTATGGAGCTCACATTGTTCAAAATGGACAAAATTGACTTGAGCGTCCTACACTTTAGTTTTTACGCAGTTGTTCCGACTCCAATTTTAACTATACGATGGCGCGTAATTGTGTATATTCTGAGAACAGTTTTGGAACCGCAAGAAAAAACCATAACAATCACTAAGGCAGGTTAAGCTATTAGTTGTCCACGGAAATGTAGGGACGGTTTTTACACCCGTTTACCATGTGATTTTTGGGCTAAAAATAAAGTAAATCGAGATCTTTTGTATTTTGGTAACGTTATTTTTCAGCTGAAGTATACGAGCTCGCTTTAATTAAATCAATGCGTACGTTATGTTTCATTTAATAATTATACCGGAATTGAATGTCAAAATGGTGAAAACGACCTCCAGAAGAAAATATACGGCCGGACACTTTTTGTGACGCCACTGTAATTGTCATCGTAAATCATAAAAAGGCAATATCCGTAAAGTTTCAATAATAATACAACCCCAATTAGCAAAACTTTCTCACAATGACTCGTTATTTATAAGACGGTGACGATTCTGTATCCCAAACGCTCCCGAGGTGTCCCTTTTTTACAAATTTCAAAAAGCTCAAGACGGCTACCACCCAAAGTCGCACGGGTTTGAGAAATGAGTTAGGTGACGAAAGTCGCACGTATTCGCCAAATATAGCTAGAAATGTGTTATGTGACCCGATTTGAGAATTAAAAGCAATTATAAACAGACACACACAATGCTTTTTTGCAAAGCTAACCCTAGTTTTTGTGTCCAATTTAACAACCCGTATCGGGTCAAATAACTCATTTCAAAATGACTCATTTTTCAAGTACGTGCGACTTTGGGCAGTCCCTCTCAAGACATCTAATTTAAAAAGATTAAAAATGGAAACAATTGAATAAATATATACGCCTTCGTACATTTACCCTCAACAACCCCTATTGTGAAACTTTAGATTACCACAACTTGAGAAGAATCAATTGTACGCACTTCGCGTAATATAAAACTTTGATGGTGAAGCAAACTCTATAACATTTCAAATTTTAAGGGTATTTGATAGAATTTCTCATAGACCCTTTAATGGGGGTGGGTAATGGAGGGTGAGGAAGTGATTTCGTGAAGTATGTTGGATTGGCTCGGAAGCGGACTTATTCGACGCGTCGTGACCCAACCTTCAATTCTACTCAGATGAGCGACCCCGAATTCTTAACACGTGACCCAGTTATAGGTACAAAAAGTGACAAAAAGTGACAAAATCACGAATTTTTCACTTTTCGACTTTTTTTTATTTAGAAAACATGCCAAGATCGCAAGGTATGTTCACTAAAAATTCGACTCGAAACAACTGTTAAAATTTTATTTCAGGGCGGTCAAAGTCAACTATATTTGACTGACGTTAACTGTACGACACCTATAATTTTGAACATTCTGGAAAAGGATTCGGAACCGCAAGGAAAAACTCTATCATACTCACTAAGACTCTGTAACCGATCAGTTGCGGACTACACCCCTTAGCGGGGTTCAGTTTTGATACATGTGTAGAAGTAAATATCTATATCCGGTTTTGGCATTTTTTTGTTATCGATTGACTAAGAAACACGAACCATATCGGAATTACATGCATGTGTTAGCTTAGGGGTATGGTGTCTGAATGACAAATTTGTAACTTCAAAAGATTGACATGTCCGGGGATCGAACCCGGGTCAACGGACTGACAGCCAGGTATAATACCACTAAACCAACGTATCACGACTGACTAAGTTACAAATATTGCCTTTATATGAATTCCTTACATGAAAGCTATGACTTACTTCAACTGAAAGGAGGAAACAATTGGTTCAGACAGGAAATGACGACTGGAATTAGACCGGTACAATCGACAGGAAGTTAGGTTTAAAAACACCAAAAATTCAAACTAACAATAAATTCTGATCTCGGTGAAGAAATATAAAATGAGCAGCACTAGTAAGTTATATTTTAGCTATCTCTTTCCATAACTTTTTTTTACTCCTTGTTCAAAATTCAGCGTTTTATCTATCGTTACAATATTAATTGGAAAATTGTCACTAAATGTGTGGGCGTTAGAGCTCACTCATTCGCCAGAGAGTTCGAAATTTAGATGCCATTGGCCATTTACCTAATATGTATTCACCGATTAAGGCTAAGCGAACTTAAAATAAAGATATTTCGAGATTCAGCTAACCTAAATTAATAAACCTTTGGGGAGACTCAAACTGAGATAGAAAAATTACATTTAGAGTATGACTGGTTTCAATATTATTTGGCTAGCTAGGTTTAGTTATTTACAATGATGTTAATAAATTATTTTAAATATTGCGTTTATAGTACGTTTTGAAGTCGTGGTCATCGATAAATAGAGACTTTCAATTGGCCCTCTTCCCAGTACCACTTTTAAAATCACCGCTATAATTACCATTATTTGTTCTAGTCGTATAATTTGGGCATATAAAATCAACTCTAAACTCCCAATGTATCGGTATTTTTGGGACGCAGGGACTCTCCTACCACAACGGTAGGGCACTCCTACCATAATAAGAATCTGGGATACGGAAAATAGTTTGCTCTTCAATTTAACAGCGTTGATAACCTTAATATTTTGGGGGTTGAAGCAAAATTAGGTGTCAGCTTCTAATTTCGAGCTATTTATAAGGGTTAATATTATCATATTATTACATTGTGGTAGACTAACTGTTCAGTCCCAGCCTGCTTCAATAACAGGTGGGGCCCTAGTGACGATTTTTTATAAATAATTCAGCTTAAAGCTTAATTTAAAGCTTAATAGAAATGCAGAAAAGTTATCAAGATAATAAAGAGCTTACTATTCTATTACTTTCATATCCTATTTTCCTATGCTGTAAAAATCAAGCATAGTGGTTCGGTCTGCTAAATATGGACTAGAAAAGCTTGTTCGAGAGACCGCCAAACAACAAGATATACATATATATTCAATTGTAGATAATTACCGGGTGTAACTTATACTGTTTACTTGTTAAAATAGGTATTTTGAACTATTAAATAAATGGTTAATCATATTCGTGTCAAACATACTTCGCATAACCACTTAATTTTAACCTGTGAAGACTTACGGTAAGCAGTAATGTCATAAAGATAATTTAATTAATACGTAACATGACCATAATTAAGTTTATTTGTCTATTAAATATACTACTAGCGTATCATATTAATTCATTGAGTTGTGCAAATTAGCATGTTATTAACTCGCGGGTTAAGCCCAATTTATTTTCCGGTTTCCTCTCTCGCCCTAACGTAATGTTAGATAGGGTCACGGTGTATCACTGTATTTCACTTATACTATATCCATCCTAATAAATAATGTTATTCAATCATGCGACTCATCTTGCTGGTCATATGATCATAGCAGTAATACATATTCACTTCAGTATGGCTAAATTCCATTGCAAAATTCTGGTATAATAGTATAGAATAACATATTTACTTGTCCCACCCATATATTTACAAGTATTGCATAACTATTTTAACAAGTCAAGAGTATAAACTACACCTGGTAATTATCTACAATTGAATACATATGTATAACTTGATTATATTTTCTTGGCGGTCTCTCGAAAATGCTTTCCTAGGCCATATTTAGCAGATCGAACCACTATGTTTTATTTTTACGGCTTAGGAAAATGGGATATAGCGCGTCATTTCCCCATAACATACATGTTAATGAGAGTGTGGTTTCGAACTGGTGATCTTTCCATATCTAGTGGAATTCCTTAACCATTCGGCAATCCAAATCAAACTCTTAACCAAACAATACATACACTTAGCTCTGTAATTTAAGTCATACTCCATGCTTTCGTTTTCCCTACCTCAATACACTACCCCTAAGTAACATGCATGATTATCGGATACAAATATACATTTGTCATATTTTACATGTACCTCCGGTATGTCTCGATAGTGTTAGAATGCATGGGCATGTTTGGACTAAAACAAAAAAGCAATAATTTAGCTTAATCATTTTCTGGTTCGTAATTGTATAGGAATATTAATATATCACAATCGGAGGTCGTGGGTCTGCGGCAAAGAATTTTTAGTCCCACGACCTCCAATTTGGATATATCACGGTAAAAGCTGAAAACTCCTTCCGTGCACAGAAAATAAGACTTTTGTTGAGCAATTCTTGTTTTATTTCCGGACTTCTTTATCTATGTTGAAAACATTTACATGACGAAAGCTAATTTCGCAATAAGATCAGTAAAGACATCCTGGTCCCGATAGCAACGAGGATACTAAAATTGTTGAGGTGGAGCGCTGATGTAAATTAGGATAAAATGTTGACAAGACCCGTAGACAATTAACTCTCATACGTGTCTCATTCAGTACGTCAGTCTGCGGTCATTATGCAAGCTTGACCTTTTTCACCCATATGCACATTTGTGTGTATTTAAACACACACTTCGAAAATGATTAGCTCGGCTCTAGAGATCTTTATTTACTAAGAGTATGAGGCATTGTTGCAACATACGTTATTCAGTTTAATTTACTAGCCGTAAAAATGTTGGCGTTTCTCTACGGCTTAGATATATGTATTGGTTCTTTAGGCTATTTGCAATAACCGAATTATTTTTAATGGAATGGTTAGCGTCATATAGCGAATGGTTCATTGTTTCCAAATATCTATTCACTTTGGCGATTAGTCTTCTAGCAGCGTCGCATTTTTGGACAATGTAATTGACCTGCATATCAAGAAGTGATTATCTGTAATTATTTTGCTAACATAGTCATTTCTTTAAGCTGAATTTTTTTCTGTAATCCAATTATGCATCTGTGGATAGAGAGAGAAAAATAGGGAGATATTCAGTTTTTAGGCTACTACACTCCTTAAAATTTGTAACAATTATTATTTTTTTACGAATTATGGAAATGATCAAAATTCTAAGATGCATTTTTTTTTAATTAAGCAAATTCATTCACGGCTCAGAAAACGGTATTTAAGATGGCATTCACTTTTAAAACGCTTAGTTTGGACGCTACTGTACTAAATCCAAAAAGGAAATACTGTTCAGAAGAGAATTGTTTTATTGGCAATGAGTTAATCTTTAAGCGTGAAAAATTTCAAAATGATGCACTGTATGGTTTGCGAGAAAATCCATCGTCAAATGAAGCAGGTATGGTATCTAGTGATATCTACTGATTAAATCGTAAAAGGTGGGCTTCTTTAGTGAGAAGTTTTTGTAAGATACTCTTCTACCATAGATATTCCCGTTCAGCAACTTGCTGCCCTTCCCGAAAAAAATTTACTGATTGCGTGAATTTAGCTTACCCTATTAGTGATACTCCCGATCTGATACTGCGCTAAAAAGTGGCAGTCCTAGTCTTGCGTCGAATATTCACTGTATCACAACTCTAACGGACAATAGTGCCCTATTAAGGGTAATGTGTGTCTAGATACACACATGTGCGTACCGCTTAACCTACAAAGTATTATCACGTGGCACTAACGGTCGGGAGGTAACATGACAAAATGAATATGGGTTAAATTGGTGAGCAATTTCAACAACACAATAGTTTTTAGACCTGAATTGACTGAAAATACGTAACGAAAGTGACCTTAACCCGGTCATTCGATAGTTTAAGAAAAACGATCAATTAACCAACCCGGTAGAAGAAAAATTAGTAATCACCGGTAGCTTAGTACATGAAACGCTAGAATGGAAGAGGAAATCGGGAGTTACGAAAAAACTTGTGAATTATGTTAAAAAATAAAGCCTAATTTACGACCAAAAAAGCTCCATTTGGAAGATCTTAAAGCACATTAGGCCCCTGGCAAGTTTTGGCGCTGCCGAGGCAGTGTTTGATCTGAAAATGTGAGTGTGAATTGCCAACAAATACCCGGAAGAAATTATCACGGATAACGGAACCGAGTTTGCAGGTAAATTTGCCGAGTATTTGGTAAATGGGCATTAAACACCACCGCTCCGTTCCGTATAATCCCCAGGCAAATGGTGTGTTCCAAAGATAATAAGCTCCTTCCAAAAATGTCCGAACATTGGGATGAGCTTATATCGGAAGTAACTCATGCGATTTACCAGATGCCTAATGAGGTATCCCGCTTTCAAACGGGATAAGATCCACAACCCGTTTCTTTGCAGAAACGAAGAAAAGAAGAAACAATATACCAATATGCAAGGAAAATTTTCAAACCTTACGAAAAAGGGGCAGAGGTCCTTGTCTAGACCAGGTTGGGACCATTGTGATTCAAAGCCCCACATGTTATAGAAGATACACATGCGAAACATATAAACTAAGAGAGAAGAATGACGAAGGAAGGGTAATTATAAGAAGGGTGGAAGAAATATAACCCTTCATAGAACGAGAAAACAAGTGGGGCGGAAATTAAAAGGCTAACGAAGCAAACAGGGCAACAGAAGTGCGAAACGAGGAAGAAGAAGAAGATGACCCATGGGAATGGAAACCATGGAGAGAAGACGAAAAATACAGTAATAATCCAAGAAACAAAAAAAAGAAAACGATAAAGAAAAAAATCCGGAAACCTGAGTTGTGATTTCGAACATTACAGACAAACCAGAAACAATAATGTAGATGGATGTCTTCCTCGGCCAATCAAGAAGCGAGAAGTACAAGCCAATGAGAACCGGCAATTTTAAGCAGTATTTTGGAAGCAGGAAGAGAAACGGCGTGAAAGTGAGAGAGACGAGGAACCAATGAGAAGAGAGAACCGCGAAGACATTCTGGAGAGAAAGCGAAAGATGACAAAGATATGGGAACTTGGTAGGATATTTTATATGGGAGCACATGTTTGAAAATAGAGGGAACAAAAGAGGAAAAGGAATCAACAAGGAAGGAATGGGAAGTAATAATACAAAACGTATTAAAGGAGCAATAGGAAAAATACCAGGAAGACAGCAATGAGGGAGAAAGACGGACCATGACATCGAAACTGATCGAAGGCGAGGAAAAAATAACAAAGATAAGAAGACTAAGAAGCGGGTTAAGAAAACCTAAAAGCATAGGGCATAGAATATACGACCAAGCCCTGGAGGCCTCTTTTGAGGAAGGTCTAAACACCCTGCTCTTTGTTTCCATCTTTGTCGAAAACTAATCAATATCTTTGATCGTCTATAAGAAGATAGAGTAGATGTAGCATATCATATGGAAATAAATTCGGAAATTGGACAACATAACTTTTACCGATTTTACCGGAAACTAACTCACCTCGAGTTAGACATTCACCTGTATGAATGAAAAATGTATTCCATTATTAACTAATAACCTTCTATACATCAACTACGACCTCATATATGTGCCTACAATGCAGTATTGGCCCTAACTGCTATAAAAACATAAGTATATTGGGCCTAGGCACATATTACCCTGTATATCAGAATAAGATATTATAGGGCGGCATAGACGATATTAACCCATTTAAATATTTGCCTTGTCAGTGCGGTCGGGATTAGCATGAAGAAATGAGTACGGTTAAATTCGGGAGCAATGTCAACAAAAAGACAACTTTTTGTTAAAAAAAGAACGAAACAAAATTGACCTTAACTAGTACCAACACTGCGTGTTTTGCAGTAAAATGGTTCCAACCAATTCACGGACCCACCCGAGCTCGAAATCCTCGAGAAATTTGGGGCGTATATATACATATAAATCATCAGTATTTCAGTCTAAAAATCGATATTGAATAATTTATGAAAATTTACAGCTCATCTTTAAACTATGCATTTGAAAAAATATTCGAAGCAAGTCTATTGTTAGAATTTGCAAAAACTCACGCAGAACTTTGAAAAAATTTCCGTTCTAGTCACCTTACAGCTATCCTCCCATTTCAACTGTTTATTAGATTTATCTCAAGAACAGATTTAGCACGGATTTAATAATTTAATTACGATTAATCTAAATCAACTAGCGGTAGGTCATTTATGGCTCTACAGGCATTTCTTTTTCGAGTTTTGCCACTTCGGAATATTATTTTCTTGTTTGTTGGCATTCACTAGTAAGGACTAATGCTTACTGTTTTGGCTCGAACTATTATTTCATATATATTTCAGACAAATACACAGACATCTTGGATGACCTGATCGAGAAACGTAAAGGTACATAATCCTATTGCGTATTTGATGACGAAAAATTTATGGTTTAAATGAAAAAAAAAACATTTTCCGGAAATAAGAGTTAAACTGACTATTATGTTGCTATTAACAGTTACACCGCAAGAAAGGAGCACTGCCTTCTTCGCAAGCTGCCACGAACGTGGCAGCTCTTTACATCCCCATTGAGCCGACAGAACCTTCATTACAGTAATATATCAACATCCTTTATCTACTTCATTGATTAATTTTCGTGGCCGTTAATAATACGAAAACCTTTAAAACTCGACCCAAGCTCAACACTGTTACACCTACGGCATTTAAATTATTAATACGATAATTGTGAAATGACATTTTACGGCCTCTATAATAAGTCCTATAATAAAGGAAGTGTAACGCGAAGGTAATATACATAGGTAAAATATTACAAAGCTCGGGCCGGGTGACTGAGTCGGTATTTTAGGAACATTTAAAAAACTATTAATCGACATTTTTCAACTTGGTACATTTTGGAGCATTTCCGTTTTACATATCCGGAAACGGAAATCACCAGAAGATTAAACCAGTCAAGTTTGCCTAGGGTCAGGGGGTGAATCGGGCCCAGCATACGGTCTAGTGCTTGAAAATCGCATTTGTATGCCTAAAAGCCACGTTTGTGGGAGCTTGCGGTGTAACTGTTAACCCGTACTCTACCTTCCGTGCGTTTTTATGATTCTAGACCCTTTACGGACACAGCTTAAGACAGTTGTGTCACACATTAATCAGTAATCTTGCTTCGACTCTTGCTTAGATTTGCGCATATTTAAGGATAACCCTCGGCCAGGAATTTTGACGAGAAGTGAACCTAAAAATGCTAATTCCTAAAATGTCGGTCGACACCCAGGACGTAACGTTTCCAATTCCGTAGGTTACCAGCCACGAATTGTAAGTGTATCTTAGGGTATGTGAGTTTCAATGTTCATCGTACTCCCGCGTCAACTGGTATACCATGGTACAGTAGTGTCAAAGTCAGCCCCCGGGTCTGATAGAGTTTTTCATTTCAAGTCCGAATCTATTTTCAGAATTTCGAAATGAACAGTTAACCCGAAACGTACAGTTAACCCCCTCTAAAGACAAAAATGAGTCGAATATAGTTGACTTTGACCGTCCTGAAATATAGTTTTAACGC
>SCLF01167767.1:0-10180 GCA_004367975.1 Mesochordaeus erythrocephalus
ATCCATGCGCATCGAATGAGTCCAATTTCAGGGAACATCGTACATTTTAAAATATTGCGAAATATTAAATTGCCATAAAATTTAACATTTTTAAACTGTCCGGCTTTCCCTGAAATTGGACTCACTCGATGCGCATGGATCACACCTACATTTCTTCTCATTAGATCGGCCCCGAATTCTTAACACCTGACCTAGTTATTGCCCAAAAATGGGATTTCCAAAAAAGGTACAAATGTGATTTCGTGAAGTATGTCGGATTGGCTAGAAGCTTTTTCACTTTTTATGCTTTCGAAACCAGGTCGTATTAGCTAAAATACAGGAATAAATGTGTCAATTTCGACAATGTGACTTTCGAGGTCTCTAGCTTTAAATTATTTATGGAAGTATCTTTGCTATAATTTTATTGGATGCCAAGGGGCCTAATTAATCTGGTACGATTTAGCTCGGTGAGTTACCATGCTCACATGAGTTAAAATTAACGTTTTAAAAAAGGTCTTTTTCACATGCCTGTCTTGAGAGGGGGTTAACTGTACTACGTGTATAAATTTTGACATTCTGAATATAGATTCCGAACCGCAAGGAGGGGGAGGGGGCCGACTTGGATAGGTGTGTGACATATGTTTACATATTATTACATATAATTGAATTCTGATTCTAATGATATATGTATCATGGGCTAAATGGTTGTTTTTATTAATTTTGTTTTTCACTCTTAAAAATAGAAGCAGGATAAAAAATCTGCACGAATATGTAAAATCTGTATCGGACTTTACAGCCTTTCTAGTTGAATGTTTGGCTATATTGGCACTACCTCCAGGTCACGTATACGCTTATAAAATCTATTCTTAGTGACTCAAATAAAGTTTATGTAAAATTTATATGACTGTCATTTGCATTCCGACAGACCAACGTCTATTTATTCATTTACCGTCTACTCGGTTTCAATTAATGATTTTTTTTTCTATGAGCCACTTTAAGTTCTATACGTTCAGTCTACCAATTTATATTCAGATTGGAGAAAAACGCTGTACTGCACAATAAACTGGAGTACACGTTAACTCATGATATCGTTTCCATTCAAATTGATCTAAAATGAATGCCAATCAAGTTGAAGACGAGGATAATGCGAAAAAGGGGCGTAATTTTCTAAGCCTGTTTAAATTCGCAGACAAGACTGATATTTGGGATATGTTAAAATTTATTATCGTTATTTAGTTCAATAGGCCTATATAAGCTTATTGTGAAGCTTCTACTTGAAGTTCCTTATTTTGAAGTTCTATATTTTGAAGTTCCATATTTTGAAGTTCCTTATATTGAAGCATATAATAATTGACGTTATAAATGGGACATCCCGGACTCGTCTACCACTTCGGGATTTCTATTAACTCCCGTGCACCGTTTGAGTCTGTTTTCACTCATCAACCAGTTTTTACTCGAAACTGAGCTGGGTTAGGTTATATTGTCCCAGGACTTCCCACCAAATTCCACGCCGGATCTTTTACAATCATTGTATACTGGAACTAATACCGGAAGTGCCCCTCTAAAGACAAAACGTGAAATAAAGTGTTTTTGAAAAAACATTAATTTTAACTCCAAAGACAAAACGTGAATAAGAACACATTAATTTTAACTCACGGCGGCATTGCAGCTCACCGAACTAAATCGTACAGGATTAATTAGGTCTCTGGCATCCAATAAAAGTATCGAAAACATACGGCGATTATTTCTTTTAAAACTATGGACCTCGAAAGTTACATTGCCAAAATAGACACAATTGACTTTGATCACTTATTATACTTTTTTTGTTGCAGTTGTTTTGAGTAAAATGTTTAGTAAACATACGCTGGTATCTTGGCCCAGCTTCTGCATCATACAAATCGAAAAGTGAAAATTCGTGATTTTGTCACTTTTTAAAAATTTGTACTTTACACATCATTTTTTGGCCTATAACTAGGTCACGTGTTAAGAATTCGGGGTCGGTCCTCTGAGAATAATTGAAGCCGGAGTCATGGCGCGTCGAATAAGCCCACTTTCGAGCCAGTCGAACCACTTGAGAAGAAATTTAGCTGACATCCGTGCGCGTCGAATGAGTCTAATTTCTGGGGAAATCAGACAATTTGAAAGTAAATTGAAAACAATTTCCATAAAATTTGGCAATATTTAAAATTCGAATATTTCAGTAGAAAAATTGACCATATTATCGACCAGCTTACGCTATGCATTCTCTTAGAAAATAGATTTCAGCATTTATCAACTTTTTCGGATTAATTGTGGTTTTCCATGTTTCTTTCCTGTAGACTCTACTTTCTTATCTTATTGAGATAAAATTTATATAGATATCAGAGAAAACCTCAAACAAATAGGTCTCGAGATGTTATATTATTAGCGATTAGTCATGAGTCGAAATTTGCTCAAAACGGTACACAGGAGTTAATATCCAGATATTGGGAAAACAGACTCGCCTACCAGTCTTCCTATCTATTTGAAATCAGCTTGAGCAGTGATAAGACACCTTGATATTTCCGACTACTCGCCTCACTCATTATCAGTCTATCAACGAATGATGTAATCAACCTTTAAAGTAAGATGCCCAGTAAACGTGAGCATTTTCCAATACAAATTCCCCACCAACATAAACTCCAAATGTATATTATTGTTCATGTAAAAATACATAATAATGAAACACATGCAAATGAAACACGTGGATCGGTTAACGGGACTTAGTGAGTCTGATAGTGTTTTTCCTTGCGGTTCAGAATCTGTTCTCAGACTATCCGAAATTATACGGCGTCGTACAGTTAACCTCCTATAAGACAAAACGTGAAAAAGACCTTTTCTTGAAAAAACATAAATTTTAAATCTTAAATTACACTCATTCGACGCACACGGACACTTGTGTGAAATAACATCTGTTAATGACGATTAGTGGCAGTTCGTATTGCCGGTTGGTATTGGTTTTAAAAATCCTAATAGGAATACTATGGTTTTCTTGAAAATATGTTCCAATCCCATGGTTCTTCATTAGCTTGGGTAGTACAATATTAGGTCTTTTGCAACAAGCTTAAGTTCAACTCTTTCTGGGTCAGCACGGTTATAAATTGATATGTCCCTATCACAAAGGCTGAATTCAATTTATAATGTATCGGAGTCAAGATGTAATTGCATTTCTCACTATTAAAAATATAATTATTGTTTTACAAGTTTTACTTTAAGGATCGCTTTAAGCTTCAAACATGTTACTTATTCCTTAAGCTCAAAGAGCAACTTCAAATACGATTTTAAAACAAAAATTCTCTGCATCTATATCCCAATCCGATTCTCTCTTCTCTCATTGCACGATGTAACACTGTAGAGAGCATTATTCATAAAATCTTTCCCAAGGGGATAAATTGTTGTTTTGTTCCGTATAATAAATATGCCTGGTCCATCTACAGACAGAATTTCAGCTTAGAGAAACGAACAGCCTAGTCAGGTTAGCTAAATAATTACAGATAATTATAGACAAAATGATTCATTTACGCAGGAAAATTACTAATCTCGATAGATATATATCCGGAAATAATGACGCACAAATTGTTCTTAAAGAATAATAGGGCGTTATCAGGCTAAATGCGCAAATCAGTAGCACCGAAGACAGAAAAATATAAAGTGTAGGGCTATTACACTACTTAAAGTTGCTAAAAGTTATTATTTTTTTCGTGAATTCCGTAGACAGCCAAAAAAGGTAGTTTTATAAAATAAGAAAATTCATTTACGGCAGGGAAATGGTATTTAACATACCATGCAGTTTGACAACGCTTAGTTTGGACGGTACTGCACTACACCCAAAAGGGATATCTGGGAGCGAGAAATACGGTTAGATCGGCGATGAGCTAGCCTTTTAGCATGAATAATTACAAAGCGGCACAATCTAATGCGTGTGAAACGTCGATCGCCAAATGAGGCAGGTACGGCATCTACTCAAAAAACGAAAGGGGTATTACTGGTTAGTGATGTAAATAGAGCGCTCCCACTCATCGTCGCTCACAGATGTGAGCCTTCTTTCATTTAGCGTGTTTCACTAATATGTTTGTTTACATGAAAAGTAGTATACTTTTTCAGATTAGTGTTCCGAATTTATATTAGAAAATGCTCAAGTTTCCTGGGCATCTTATTTTAACAATTCACTACGTCATTTCTTTGTTTTCCGAATATCTGGACATTAATAGAAATCCCAGGGTGGCAGGCGTGTCCGATGCCCCGTTGTATTCCCGTTATAGTGGCAGACAATTATTAAAAGCGATAAATTCAGGATTATGCATCTTTAAAACCAGAGTTCCCCGACCACAAACTAATTGGTTCTATAATATAGCCCAAGTTTAGAGGAGAATTCAATTGATTGGGTTGGTATTAGGTTGATTTTTACCATTTACTATTATTTTTTCCAACTAAATTATAATTCCAAGTTAGACCATTCTCATAACACTACTTGAGAGGGCATCTGAAATCAGAGGATCAACCGAGGACCAGCTTTTTCTTCATAAAATCCTGGAAGGAATTCCTTCTCTGGACTTTGTGAAGTAATAGCAAGTTAACATTACCATCCATAACAGGAAATATGTGGTTTAAATAACAGAGTGCAAGCACGCAAAATTCCCGGTTGGCGTTATTAAAACGATAACCGTTTCACCATTTAGTGGCCCATAATTAACTTCGAATAATCAGCATAACCCCCTTTCCGAACTCTATTTTAGAATAAAGTAGTTGAGGATTGGGAACAGGAAATAAAACACTACTTAATTTTGTGGATTAATTTCAAGAACTTTTAAGGCAATTTTTTAACTAATACCTGCAATACATTTGATGATCATCTTTGAAGACCATCTCCATAGGTTTCACCATAACTTTTGATTTAAAATGACCAATGTTGCAATGAAACTTCTACTTTCTAGTTAATATTTCTTCATTAATTTCCTTCTGAGAGTTTCTCAGAATAGCTTTTTGTAATTCTTTCTTGATTTGATTTGCCTAAATTACTTTTCGGGATAAATTTTCTGAATGTTAGTAGCTTTCTTTAAAGATTTTTCGAGAATATACTGAAGAACGTCTCTTCAGACCGGATTGACTTATATCTTATTCCTCGTTCTTTTTTCCAGTATTTCTGGCTATATATTTTCCTAGCTGTCTCATAGTTGCCTTAAGACGGCCGTAGGTTGTGCGGTGCACATATGACATAAAACGAAGGTATACATTTAGTTAAAAAAAATCTTCGGTAATCAGTTCTCCCAGAATGATTATCCTAAATGATACAAAACAGCAATTGCAGATCCACTTAGAACGGTTACTATAATTACCATTCCCTCACAATGCTCATCTTGAACACAAACAAGTGTCTAGAAAAACATAAATGCAAATATACCACCCTAATGCCTAAATGCCCTTCCTCAAAAAACAGCTCAGCCGCGTTTCGGTTTGGAATGTAAAGGTCTATAGATCAATAATAATGTTAACTCAGCTAGTTTATGATGAAAGATAAATCGAAATATATTTGGTATTTTAACATTAATAAGTTTGTTGGTGACTTCTGCATTATGTGCATTTACTTCTGGTGTGCTGGTTCCGACAGCATACATAGTTTTTGGAGATTTAACAGACACGTTTGTAGACTATGGATGGTATGATGAATGCCAAAATTCGTCTATCAAATGTCCCGAATTTGATCCAATGGATAACGATGGTATGAAATGTATTGTTTATTTATGTAGCTGGCTTGTTGGATTAACCGATTCACAGAAAGCGGTATATATTGCAATTTAGTTATATTATTAGGTATATAATTATTAGAGTAGGTAATGTGTTTCTGCACCCGAACTAAGGGCGCTTACAAACCAGGTGCCACCTTACAAAGCCACCTTACAAACCAGGTGCCACCTTAAAGCACCACTGCCTTAACGCACCAAGACCACCTTAACGAACCACTTTTTCTGGTCCCAACTTGGTCACCTTAACGCATCGAAGTTTTGTCTTTGAAATTCCCTTTTTGGGCTATAACTAGGTCACGTGTTAGGCATTTGGGGTCAGCCCTCTGAGAAGAATTGAGGCCAGAGTCATGGCGCGTCGAATAAGCCAAATTTCGAGCAAATCGGGCGTACTTCCCGAAATATTTTTTCATGACGAGTCTATTAGAAAATCTATCAGATATCCCTAAAATTTAATGTTATAGGGTTTGGCTTCGCGATCAAAGTTTTACATTACGAAAAGTGCGTACAATTGATTCTTCTCAAGTTATAGCAATTTTAGAATTTCTCTCGACTAAGACCACCTTAATGCACCATTTTTTCCTCTCCCAGCTTGCTCCCCTTAATGCACCACATTTTTTTGTTTGATGTTTGAAAAAACCATTCATGTTTAATGTAAAAAAATTTCTTGTTCGTGTTTTTTGAAATGCGTAATGTTTTAAAATGCTGGCCAATCAAAAATGCACCAATCAAAATAGTATACCAGACATATGACCACTTCAAAAAGAGAAATATTGAAAGTATCGCGAAACATTTCGGTGCTAAATATAATCGACCCATGAACCGTTCTTCCGTTAAGCGGATATTAGAGAAAAGTTGACTTTGACCGTCCTGAAATATAGTTTTAACACAGTTATTTCGAGTCGAATTTTTAGTTAACATACCTTACGATCTTAGCCGATCTTTTTGGCCGATAACGGTTCACGTGTTAAGAATTCGGGGTCGATCCTCTGAAAAGAATTGAAACTTGAATCACGGGGCGTCGAACGAGCCCACTTTCGAGCCAATCCGACATACTGCCACAAAAGCATAAGTAAAATGGTCAAATAGCCGAATTTCTCTTAACGCACCAAAGGCCACCTTAACGCACCAAACCTGCCTTAACGTACCACTTTTTTTTTCAACGAAGGTGGTGCGTTAAGGTGGCTCCTGGTGTATTACAAAATAAATACAAATGTCAATATTCAGAAACCACCTAATCGAATTGAGTTTAAAGTAGTATTCCCAACAACCTAATACTCAAACTGCTTTATACACCCCTATCCAAAGTGACCCAATCCCCCTTATGCCAGGCAGCAAACGATCGGTTAACCGAACTTAGTTTCCTTGCGGTTCCGAATCTGTCAACCCCTCCAAATACAAAACGACCAAATACAAAACGACCAATCCAATAAAAGTATCGCAAACTTACTGCGATTATGTATTTTAAAGCTATGTACCTAAAGCTATTTTAAAGCTATGGACCTCGGAATCACATTGTCGAAATGGACGCATTTTGTCTTGTATTTTAGTTTATAGGGGGGTAGTTTCGAGTCGAATTTTTAGTGAACATACTTTGGGACCGTGGCCTGTTTTCTAAATCATAACAAAATAGAAAAATGAAAAAGCCGTGGTTTTGTCACTTTTGGGGAATTTGTAATTCCATTTTTGGGCTATAACTTAGTCACATGTTAAGAATTCAGGGTCCGTCCTATGAGATGAATTTAAGGCGAAGTCACGGCGATTCGACTAAGTCCACTTTCGAGCCAATTGGAAATACTTCCCGAAATCGCATTTTTGTCTTCTAGTGGCTATAACTACATAACGGGTTAGTAATTCGGGGTCGACCACTTGAGAAGAAAAAATAAAATTTCGTAATATTTTAAAACCACTAATTTTCCCCGAAATTAGTATCATTCTACGCGCACGGATGTCAGCTACATTTATTCTCTAGTGGGCGACACCGAATTCCTAACCCCAAACATATGATTTCGGCTCTAAAGTGGACTCATTTAACGCATCATGACTTCAATCCATACTTTTAATTGGCTGTCCGAGTTCAAATGGGAAAAATAGCTAGTAATATAATAGTGTTGGCGAAAAGTGCAAATCACACTTCATTAGGAAGCACTAGCCCGACACAAACTCATAATTTGCTTCTGTCGTACTGAAATATGCTAAACATACAAGCATAGTAAACCCTGTAAACATTAACCCTACAATAGGAATCATTAGCTGGCGGCAGGCTTGCCTTTTGGTCTGATTCAGTAATATAACATCATTTCGTCAGAACTTAGAAATAGGCAGAACACCCCTAGAAAAGCCAATCAAAGGGCGCGGAAAACTATATAAGAAACGAAAAAACGGCCAAGAAGCACTCACATGAAAGCAGAGGAGTCACGGCCAAATTTCCCGCAAAATCCGAGGGACTCAATCCAACGAAGAAACGCAGATTCAGAGATCAACAAAGAGACGACGAACTGGGGATAGCCCAAGAAAGTCAGAACTAGAGATCAACAAAGTACCATTGAAGTCCGAATAGGATCGACGAATCAGTCCTGCCGAATCATCAACAGATAAGATAAATCCTAGATAGGTACGCCGATTATTATCCTGACCCCACTCCACCCCGTGACCAGTTGCGCATTTGCTGCGAGCCGTCGAATATACGCACAGGAATCAAACCTATCGGTCATTTAGAATAGTTAAATACTGGGATAATCACTAGGCCGCTATCTCTCGGCCATTTATCATATAGTTCAAATACGCAGATGACCACTAGGCCATTCCTCAATCTCATATTCCCACAAGCCATCTAATCTCTCGCCCATTTATCATATATCCCAAACGCGTTGATAATCCCTAGACCATTTACCAATCCCTAATCTGTCAATACCACTATACCGACTATACCTACTATACCTAGTCCCTTTACCACGATCACTTATCCAAGAGAAATCAATTATAGGCCATTTAGTACCTAGAATTTGTCAACCTCGATTCGCTTCCCAGCCTGTGGACACACACAGCTTTCTGGGCCTTCCAGTGGGACGCGGACGGACCACATGGACAAAGGCAAAATCCCCAAGAGAACGCCGTTTTCATTCAGAACTTCTCTGATCGCCATTGGGCCGTCAAAACCCGCTGACAGCCAGACCCCTCTGCTGAAGATCCCAGATACCGAGATCCTCCCGCTGATTACTGACTCGACCGATGTTACCCAGTAGAAAAACCAAGACCGAATCCAGACCCACAGTAAAAACCCGCAGTAAAGCCCACTTATCCGCCAATATATCTAACCCAAATCATTCCTATTTATCTAAGGTTGTCATCGGCCTCCAGACTTAGTAGTACGTCCTACATACTTACAGTTAATAAACTGGAACACCTGACAAATTATGGTTGAGTTTCTAGTCGCCATTTACTACACATGTACTACATATTTACTACATAATTTTCCAATTAGCATATAACTTGTCTAAGAAAGGAAATCGAGATAAACATAGGATATAATACATTAAACAATTGATGAAACAAAATAGATTACCACCAATGTGAGAAATTAATTAAGAGCCAAAAATACTAATTTGGTGGTAATTTATTTTGGCTCTCGAATCATAACGTTGGTCCAGGATCAAGTCAGGTTACTCTATTTAGCTATCTAGGCTTTCAAAATAATACTGATATCATTTAGTGTGGTGTTGGTCACAGAAATTAGAAGGCTGTCTTACGTCGAACGAAACCACATCGGAAATCATAGAAATTCTAGAGAAGCTGGGTTCTATGGATCTGTTGAATGAACTAAGGTGCTGTCTCTTTTGCGTTTTATAGCAGCATCAAGATGTTATTATTTGTTGCACCCAAATAGCGTTTAAACCTGCTGAAAATGATACGTTTGAGTTGATATCAGTTAATAGGTGTCCATGAGCAGCACCTAAGCGAATATGCCGTTACCTTAACGTACTTCGGGATTGGAGCATGGCTTGGAGAATGGATCGGTGCGACTCTTGCGATGCAATGCGCTGCTCGTCAAGCCAAACGTATGAAGTTATGGTTTACTTTCATTAAAAATGTTATAGTATTCATTATCCTCTGCGATTTGCAAAATTGTGACCTCATAAAAGATTTCGTATTATAGGGCTTTACTGCGCCAAGACATTGCTTTTTATGACGAAAATGAATCTGCCGTTGCTGCGCAGCGTTTAACGGACGATATTAAGAAAATTCAGGTACATCTTTGTCTTATATCTCCCAGGCACCTTTTGGCCCATTTTTTGTCACGGAGCCTGTTTTTAGCGTTTTTAAGGCACTAGACGGTGTTGAATGTCTGATTGACCCCCCAGACCCCCTCCCAAATTGGACGCCGGATTTTTTGGAACTATTTTTAGACCGGCAGTACCACCGGAAGTGACAGCTGAAAACCG
>SCLF01167878.1:0-10178 GCA_004367975.1 Mesochordaeus erythrocephalus
TTTATAATTTCCTTAAATTCTAAAACCGGGCCAGGTAACGCCTCAAAATCGGGTCAAAAGCAAAAATACTCGCTTCGATGAACAACACTCGAAAATACTTAGTTCGGAGAACATAATATCATCCTAGTTTCCTTGGACATTGTGCCCAACCAGTTTACAAAACCATTCCACACTAAATTTACAAAGGAGTTAAGCGACACTTCCACGAGAAAGAGTCCGAATTTTTCGTCGGAAATGAGTCCAATGGTGACGGCGGCAAGAATCAGGATGTGAAAATTGAAGTCGTTGAAGACGGTAAAGCTTATTCGCAATGAAATGATTGTTTCAAGCTTTCTTTTTAGGAGCTGTGATAGAGGAGATTGAAAACGATACCACCAATGAAGTTAACCTGCTCGAAGGGGAGCCGCTCCCTATCAAAAATGAGCCCAAATTTGACTACAGTTCAATGGGTCAGGATGCGACCAAAATATCGGATGGAATTGATCATTCAGGATTGGATCTGATGTAATTATTAACGCCCTTGCTGCCTTGGGAAAGGGGATGACTCCCATTCAATCTAACATTTATGTTCTTTTTGTATATATAGCAAGTTGGATAAGCCTCGACACTCATAAACCGAAACAAAAAGTTGAACGCGTGAATATTGAGAGTTACGTACCATTATATACCGCTTAAATTTTTAGGTCGGATAAATATCGCGAGGGGAACTACTTGTTCAGTTTTTTCCGCAATTTTCGGATTTTTCGTTTTTTTGCGTTCACTTACGGTCAAAATTTGTCGTCGAAGTTATCCAAAAATATGTGCAAGAAAATTCGATTTAGAAGTACCGCTCGATGTCTTCTTAAATAAAACAGCTGTCTTAAATAGCAAAAAACTCAATTTATTAAAGTGCCATTTCCTAAGTACCTGAAGGTACTCAATTTTTTTTAAGATACTTTTCCACTAGAGGTCGTCTCGGGCAATAACTGAGTGTGATTCCAGATTCGAAAAAAAAGTTCCGTTTTTTAACCCCCATTTCCGGTGCCACTTCCGGTCTGAAAGTACGTTAAAAAACGGGGAAAAGTTTAAGTAGCGTGTCCTAGATGGTAAATTCGGCCTAGCACCACTCTAACATAATTTATATTCGGCACATCATTAACGCTGAGAGTGATAAGATCAGTGCACAGGTTGAAATTGGGTGTTCTCTAAGAGTACATAAAATACGTATAAAACATTTGGCGTTATTACAACGCATTACAAAATGCCACGAGTTATAATAGATACGAGATTTCGCATAGAATTTAGAGGTTTTGACAGGTTTCGTATTGTACTCCAATCGAACAGCTTGGATGGTCAATGAAGGAACCTAAATTCCGTATACCTAATATCAACGCGCGTGGATCAAGGCTCCCAATTGGTCTCTCCTCGTCAGACATGGGGATTATGTCCTTGCAAACATAATAAAATGCAATGTTTAAAAATAACTTATTAACAAAAATGTAAATAACTAAACATACATAGTTAAATAATATTGAAACAAATCATCTTCTTTCATAGCTTTTTCGACTTCATTGAAATGATTACGATCAAATTGTAATTCATATTCATTCGGATCATTGCAAACTTTCCAATTTATGTTTTAGCGAAAGTAGTTTACTAAATGTTTAGTTCCATAATAATCCATATTTCTCTCGAAAACTCCCGGCAATCCTTCTCATTTATTATTTAATTATAGCTTCATTATTCCTAATAATTTATCTCGTTTTTTCAACCTGAACGAACTTTTTGTATAGACGTTTTATAGGCACTGAGAACACACTAAATTGCAAGCTTTGCACTAGATCGTATCACACTTCGGAGTCTAATTTATCATCCACTTTGATTTAAAGATCACATAAATACATAATTACAGCTTAGGGACGCTTAAAGACTGCTTAAGGAGTCTTAGTGAGTCTAATAAACAAAAAATATCTTGCGGTTTCGAATCTGTCCTCAGAATATGAAAAATTATACGACGTCGTACAGTTAACGCCCCGACCAATGTTTGATAAAAAAAAACGTTTATTTTAACGACGGGGCATGGCAGCTCACCGAACTAAATTGTAGTAGATTAAGTAGACCCCAATAAAAACATCGAAAGTATACTCCGATCACTTGTTTTTAAGAAACCTTTAAGCAACCAAATTGTTATTATTCGAATATTAGATAATTGGTCTGATATATTTCGTTGCTACTTCCTGTTCTCTAATAGTCAGTTTTCTAATAGCCTAGTCTGTTTCACTTGAATTCATAATACGGTTTAAAGCTTAGCATCGGGCCCGTTCTTATTCTTAATTGAACAACACGCACGTACAATTAATAGATAGAAGAATTAAGGATACAAGAACACAAATCTTCTGAAATAATTTATGAACGAATAAAGCAAGGTTTCGACGGAATATGTGGCCTTAACCGGGAAAATTGTAGGTTCACTTCCGGTAAACATTTCTGGTCGGTAGGTAACCTAAAATAAGCGCAATAAAATTCTAGACGGGATTTCGTAGGTATCTACGGGTACATACATTGGTTGAAGAGGCTTTCCCACTATAGTGCACTAGAGATCGTCTCGCCCAACAATTTGGTGTGATTCGCAATTCAAATAATCAATTTTTAATCGGTTTTAGCGGGCACTTCCGGTCAGAAAGGTTGCAAAAAACTCCGCGTTCGTGTCAGTGTTTCCACAGATATTTCGGTAAATACAATGAAGTCATAAATATTGTCCGATTGTAGGCGGAGCCCGCCAGGTTTTTGAATGAAGTCCGTGGAATTTAAAGGCTCGTAATTGGCCTGTTCAAATGGGACAATTTTTTTGACTTCACTGTATTCGCCTTGCGGTTACAATTGGATCTAAATGGCGAGTTATTAAATCCCGGTATCTAGAATCACTAGAAAGCTCTGGAAGGTATGATCAATTTATGTGACGAAGAGAACAATCAACCAAAAGAGGCTGAGGCTATCGAGCAGACCTCCGACGAAGACGACTTAGCCGGAAAATGGACGGACGAGCAAATTCAGGAGGAAATCGAAAAGGTCGGCCGGATGAGTGAAAGTGACAACCCAAAATGTGCCATTTGCCGAAGATCTTTCACGTCTGTGGCATACCTAAAATCACACATGCGAGCACATAAGGAGCCTCTTCGTTGTAAGGGTATGTTTATAGAATTTTACTCTTTCTCGCAGATTAAAACCAATATCCTATTTGTACATTGATAGACATTTTAGACTATTGGCGCTATTGAGCACAAACTGAAGGGACTACTAATTATGTCATTTCTACTTTAGTTTATTATAATATTTGATTCGTACCAATATTACAACAGTGTTTAATCAGTAGATACCACACCGGCCTCAATTGGCGATCGGAGTCTCTCTTTCTCAGTTTTCTCGAAGACCGTATAATGTATCGTTTTGTATCTTGGCATGACTAAAGATTTATCCCTTACCGATTTAATGGAAATATCCACAAGATTCCTTTCTGAGCAACTTTACAAATTTATTTAATTTTTTGTTATCAGTGTCGTAACTCACGATGTACTTCGATCAGCTTTAGGCAGAATATAATAGTAATAGTAACCTGCATCTACAGGAGCGGGACTTTCTTGCCGAGTAGCAATTACACCCTTAAACGCCTCTCTGGGAGACATTCTGTGTCGCATGTTGGGAGATGATAATTAACAAATAAACTCATACATCCCTGTCAAAACCATCCACCCCTGTCAAAACCATCCACCCCCACCCTTTCAAGTGGGTACTTATAGCTTGACTAACCCCAGAACGTGAAAAAGACCCTTTTTTAAATGTACTAGATTAAGTAGACCCCAGGGCATCCAATAAAAGTATCGAAAACATACTCCGATTTTTTTTAAAGCTATGGACCACGAAAGTCACATTGTCCAAAATGGACGAAATTTACTTTGACCGTCCTGAACTTTAGTTTTTACGCAGTTGTTTCGAGTCGACGTTTTAGTGAACATACTTTGGGATCTTGGCATGTTTTCATAATCATAATAAAACAAGAATAAAACAGAAATATGAATATAGAAATATGAATGTTTTTTCTGCGGTAAATAAGAAATTACAGTGAAGTCACAAAAAGTGGTATATTTTCTTCTCAAGCGACTTTACCTTTTGAACGATGAACGTTTAACTTTCTAATGGTAAACCTTTTATCAAAAACTTCAATGATTTTCGGTGTGACGGTTCCATAAAAAAATATACCACTTGACACTTTCTGTGACTTCACTGTCAAGATGATAATTTAGTATGTTACATGGAATTCCGTATGGCTTCTAAGCTCAAAAATCATGAATTGATCCACATTTATGAAACACCACACACTTGCTCAATGCCAAATTGTGGTCTAATATTCAAGACTGAAGACGAGTGTAAAAAACACGAGCAAAGTCACAACCATCGCTTCAAATGCGAAATATGTGGAAAACAACTGGCTTCCGAAAAAGTAAGAAATCAACAATCCACACTAAAATCAATTCTCCCATAGAAGTAGGATTTTAGGGGTGTGTCCATCGAAGCGAGTATTTCGTCATTATTTGACCCGAGGCGGGCTGCTAAATTGGCAGAAAAACTAGGGACAGCTTTACAGACACAAACAGTAGCTAAACAGATACCTTTTGGCAGTTTATGAGCGTGTATTAACGGGTAATAATCGTGTACTCCATAACAGCGAGTGTTATTATTCTTGGAGAAACCACTTTCGTTAAGAATAACACCCATCGGGTATTTGAAGAATCTGACGAAAGTCAAATTGATACTTCTTCGTTTGTAATCGACATGAAGGATTTAATTAATGTTGTATTCTTGGAACACACAATGACGTCAGCAGATCATATACAGATTATCATATTTAAAAAATGTACGCCAGATTGATGCCAAAATCTTGGATGTCCTTCAGCCTATTATTTCTTCAGTTTTTAGGTTTTCTTTCACTAATGTAATTTTGTTTTAAAATTAAACCTCTTGTAAAAAATTGGAGCGCTGTGGTTGTCGACCAAAACATCGCTAGTTTTTGATGCTGATACCCCACGAGTTAGAAATTAAAATCAATAATATAAAATGTATCTCTGATTCCAGCCAAAAATTATATTTTCGGTATTTCACTTGTTTAAATATTTGGCTTTAAATGACTTCTAATTCAGCATTTTACGCTGATTTCTATGAATTTCGTGACATTGTAGCTGAATGGTTTCAGATGAATTAGTGGCGTGTATGATTGAATATATCAAAGTATGTGGAACTTTCCACTCTTAATACGAGAGACGTCGAACTAAGATGCACGCTTCAAACGACACCCCCGCTTTTTAATAGAAAAAAGTTTTTTGGTACATTTATATGAACTGAAGACAACAAAGTGACTCATATCGGTAATAAAAATTGAGTTTGACGCAGAGCGGTTAAAAATAGGTTAGCACACACGCTCGCTGACACAGAGCTCCGATGTTTCCGAAACGAAGTCGCTTATTTTTTTACAGGAGGGTTAAATTAAATGTAAATTGGATTGTACGCATATCTATATCAAAACCGCCCAGAGAATTTTCTAGCCAAAACTCGACTTGAGACATAGCTGTTTTGGCTTCTCTTCGATTAATTCTCCGATTAAAATGATAGTTACGTAGCCTTACATACGCTTAAAATTTCTGGACCGCTAAAATATATTACATGGGAAGTATTATTGTCTAGATTTTTCTTTTTTGGCCACAAGGAGGTTCTATGCGGTGGTAATTTTGGATATTTTCTTCAGTTAGATACAGCTGTCGTAAATCGTAAAAAGGTGGATTTCTACTAAACATATTCCTTACCAACAATTTAGTGTGATTTCACATACGAAAATATCAATTTTGGTCTTAAGCTAGCACTTCCGGTGGGAACCTACGCTAAAATATTCAGAACAATTTTTAAGGAGAAAGTTCTTGCCTGATTTGGCGATCGAGTTTTATCTTGCATTTTTCACCAAAACCAAAAATCGTTTCGTTTATAAATTTAGCACGCTCAAAGATTAACTTATTGCTAATCTAACTGTATTTCTCGTTTCACTTTTGCATTTAGTACAGTAGCGTCCAAACTGAGCGTTGTCAAGGTGCCATTTTAAACACCATTTTCTCAGCCGTAAATGGACTTGCTAAATTAAAAAAGCCTGAGAACTGAATATTCTCTCCCTTTCTCTCTCTTCGGGTGGTACAACACTTTAGTATTCACCTCGCGAACACATTAATACTTTTTTAATAAAATCATTAGCGTTCGATACTGAGGGTTCAGTCTCTCCATATATCTACTTACTTTGGAGAATAGTCTTCTAGCGGAGTCACATTCGTGGACAATGTAATTGTCCCGTTTCTCTCTAAGCACGCGGTCTAAATGTACATAAAGAGGGCTAGAGAAATCACTAGCTTAGCTCGATAATTACAGACAATCACTCCATGTTGAGCATCTCAATTATATTTCCCACAAATGCGATGCTGCTTGACAAATAATTTCCAAATTAAAAGATTCTTTCACCTCTATAACGCTAGAAACGCCATTAGAAAAGACACCAGCAAGGATGTAGAAGACGTTTAATTTTTCTCGAAGAGAAAGAGATATAAAAAATGAATTTCTTCGCATATTAAACTACTTAACGTTTCTAAAAGTCATCTTGTTTTTCATGAATTCGGCACAGAACAAATATTTACGGCTGAAAAATGGCATTCAAAGTTAAAAAAGCACTTTATACGTTCCGTTTGGAAAATACCAAAATAGCTATTTTATAAAGAGACATACCTGTAGATGGGCAATGGATAAATGTTTAATCAGCAAAGTTTAAAAACGATGCAATGTATGGTCTGCGAGAAAACTGAGGAAGAAGACCACGATCGCCAAATGAGGCAGGTATCTACTGAAAAGTAGTGTAATGTAAGTATCTAAATGTTTGAAAGGCACATTGTATTGTGCATATGTATCTGTCACCACATTTGGCTAAAGACATATCAACAAAATCAATGTAGATCACGGCTCATGGATCTTTGACCATTTTGAGTTGAATATTAGCCGCCACACCATTTGCCCAATAACTGCTTGTAGTTCTTTTCGGGTGATTGGAGCTCTTAAATCCATGATACACTGGACGTTTTCAGGGTTGACTTGAATACCAGACTTGCTAATTATACGCCCTAAAAATTTGACCTCATTTAGCAGTTCCAAAATTTTAATTTTTCGAGCAAAAAGTAAATACAATAGCAATCCAAAATAAGGCCCATTTCCCGAAAATCTATGACGATAATTTTACTACACAATCCAGTTAACTATCTAATTACTACAATCCTGGTTTCTATCAAGTTACTAACAATCCAGTTGCCACACAATATCCAGCCAAATTTATTTTTCTGATGATTTTGACGTGCTGATTTTATCTATCTTGCCAGTCAATTGATTCTTCCGGATCCAAATACATGATACACTTACTTAATTTAATTTAATTCGATTTATATAAGTATAAGCAATTTTTAATACATTTCTCAACTTGATCGTCAAGGGATAACATTTCGAGCCTTAACCCTCTTAGCAAAATTTGAGCGAAAACGCTTGGACAATTTGACCACAAAATTTTCATAGGACATTAACGTTAGAAAGAGACAGGTTGAGTGAAAATAAAACCCTGCACCCACACCGACTCGAACGCGTAATCTTTAGATATGACCTCGACGGTATAACCTACTACACTATACACTCTGGGAAATTTCCACTAGCTTGATGATGTAACACTATTTATTTACCGTTGGAGGTCAAACCTTCATTGACTTGACATATGAGTTTAAAATATGTTTGTGAATAATTATGGTTTTTGAATCTGGCAACGGTTTCTTACATTCGAAAAAATTCTACCCGACGCTCGGGATCGAACTCGTGAGTCGCTATGTATCTAACATAATCGATGCGAGACGCAAACCACTCACCCATAGAATTGATGACGTAACAATAAATGATAAAATAACCTCCACTCAAAGCCGGATTTGAAGACAATTAGAGAAGTTACGAAAATAATGTATATTGGTATAATTTTAACTTCTAGGGATTATGTATCAAAAACTATAGCCATTTTTGTGGTGACGTTTTGCTAAGAGGGTTAAGTTGAGTTCAAATGAAATTTCGTCTTCTAACAAATCAGGATTTTCTTCTTCTAAGGGTTCGAATTTTGGAATTTTTATTCTTTGAATCCATGATTTATTTGCCGAGGGGTTAAATTTTCAAAGATCTCGGTAAATTTTTTGCGGCATCTTCTTCCTTGATAGTTTCATTTTCTATTAGTTGAATGGAGAGCCATGATCTATATTTGTTTTTCAGGAGCGTGGATGTAAAGAGATCTAATGGCTGCCCAGTTCTCAGCTCCGGGAAAAATACCAATTGTATATTATTGTTCTTGATCTGTGTTACCACGGTCCTTGTCAGTCATCTTGAGTACTTAAAAACATTGATATTGTGCATCTCTGGTTCTACACACCGCGTTTTGCTTTACGCATTTGGTGTTTTTTAAGGATACCACGTTATTCGGATTAATTGTTTTTGGATCATGCCTTATCCCTTCGGGGTCTTGCCTTACCCCTTCTCGGAAGACGCGGCTTTCATTTGGCTGACGTGAAACTCGTAACAAGCAAGCCTATAAAGCCGACTTCTTTTATTTATTAGATAGGGCTGGTCGCAAGCGAGAATCGAAATCGAACATGCGAGCACTTCTATGTCCTATATCCTTTTCTAAAGGGGGAGAGTCGGCCTAGCGCCGCGTGAGCACGCAGTTTGATTGGCAAACATTTTTCGATCAGAAGACCTATACCCCTGACACCAATGTAAGCCTTTCAATACTGGCCAAGAGGCCAAGAGGGAGTTTGAATTTCACCGCTGAATTTCAGCGGTGTATCCAATGCAACAAACAAAACTACGTTCCAAGTACTTTAAGTAGTATAATACGCCAAAAAGTATATTTTTTCCCTAGCTTTCTTTCAAAATTTTCGACGGTTTGTAACAACTGTTAAAAAACGGGACACCAACTTTGTAAACATGTTCCGCTTTTTGAGAATTTCCATCTGGTTACCCTACTAGTAATATGCATTTATATATTTACCAATACGTTATTAATATATGTTTATATATATTTGTGTAATAGCTAAGTGCGGTGCGGTCTCTTAATTAATGACTCTCATCCAACATCTTCACATGTCAGATTAAATGAAAGCGGTATATTCTTTGACCAATAGCTCGTAAAGTATAGAAATAATCGCTTGGGAGTTTGGTACGATTAAGGCTACACACATTACGCATCTAATAATCTGAATTTTATTATTAAACATTCGTCCAATTCACTGATGGAAAAATATAGCGAAAGGGAAAACTTCATAAGCCAATAAAGTGATGTTTCGGGATCACAATCTACAAAGTTAATAGAGACATTGGAGGCATGAAGCCATAGGGTTCGAAGCCTGTAAATGTGATTTTAATGTGTGCATGGGTAATCGTGATAGGGGGCAAACCGTTACAATGGAGAGAAAAATAAATACATTTTTTTTGGCGTATTTTACTATTTATAGTAATTATAACTTAATTTGTTTTGTTGCATTGGGTAGACAGCTAAAATGTAATGGTGCAAGTTTTTGTAAGTCGGAAAATTGATTTACGGCTAATGCAATTACATTCTACTTTAATGAGCGACTTGTAGAAGACTAATCTCCAAGCTAAATATATTCACTAACTGAAGCTGAAATGTTCATTAAAAAATATTTATCAGTCTCCAAGAGAGATGGAAATGTTGAGCGTGGTGGTTAGACCTGACACAAAAGTGACAGGTGAGGTATCTACAGGAAAACGCGAAATGGTATCTACTGGTTAAAATTGGAAATTCATATTAAGTCTAATATATCCCTAATCCGAACAATGTGTCCCTCGTGATGTAGTGTAATTTCGTGAACTATGTCTGATTGGCTCGAAAGTGGGCTTAATGGACACGTAATGTCTCAAGTTCCAATTATTCTCAGAGGACCGACTCCGAATTCTTAACACGTGACCAGTTATAGGCCCACAAAGTTATAGCCGAAATTGTCAAAAAGTGACAAAATCACAGCTTTTTCACTTTTCGTTTTTTTTATGATTGAGAAAACATCCCACAGCCCCAAAGTATG
>SCLF01167989.1:0-10177 GCA_004367975.1 Mesochordaeus erythrocephalus
TTAGAGGGGGTTAACTGTACCACCGCGCATAAATTTGGAGATTCTGACAATAGATTCGGACCTGAAATTAAAAACTCTATTCGATAAGCAAAAAAAAAATATAGGTTCCCGGGCTTCTCAGCAGGGGGGGGTCTGAGCTCGGATAGGCGTGTAGAAGCTGCGAATTCATGGACAATATAATTGGCATTCGTTTATCTGTAATTATTTGACAAAGTGATTAGTCTAAGCTGAAATTGTGTCTGTACGTTGATCATTCATTTCTGGATATTAAAAACAAACGACTTTATTTCGACTAGAACGTATTCTTGAAACAAAAACCTTACACGTGTTATGTTACTTAAAGTTGGTAAGAGTTGTTTTTAAAAAAGTAATTTAAAGTTTAATAAGCACGCCAACAACTCTCAGTCTGGACCCTACTGTATTAGAACCAAACGAAATATTTTCAACAGAGAATAATGCAAGATGTCACCAATATCTGTTTGAGTGTATTTGAGTCGGGGTGGAAAAACACGAAATGGCGTCTACTGATTTTCTAAGACATGTTCTCTTTGAATTGGAAAAATCGCGTTATATAGGAATTTGAAGTTTTTCAATGTTGAAAAACTCTATTTATATTGTCTTCGGAATCTACCTTACGGTTCCTTTTTGAAGGTTTTTTGAACTGGCGCCCTTTCCGACTATCCGGAAACGGGTGGGAACTCAAGAGGACGAATAGTGATTGTAAAACTCACGCCGAGTGTAAGACTCGCTAGTTGACCAACAATATAAACTATTTGGATGGATTAACGGCGAACTGACTAGTTCGCCGAGTACTTATTTTTAACTTTAAGCCTGTTTTTGTTGTCTATTAGGTTAGAGTTATTAAGTCCGATTAACGGGCTAAGTCCTGTGTCTCTAGTATATAGGTCCTTGTGAAGAGGAGTTAAGTTATGTAAATCTGGGTGACGGGAGGGAAGTTGTTTAACAATTTTTAGACAGTCTATACCCACACATGGTCTTTTTAGACGTAGACTGGGTTCTGGTGGGAAAATTATATTGACCGACGGTACAAAAGGTGCGGTCATTTGATTTAAACATTTGTTTAGAAATTATCGCTCACTTTCCATTCCCTCCACCCAGATTTATGTAACGTAGCGCAACGTTGCCTTTAAGAATAATAAAATATACACACGGGTTAATGAATGATGAATATAGACGAAAATCAAACCTACATGGCGAACTTTCTTTTGTCCGTTTGGGACTATATTTTAGAAGGACGAGGGCTCGCTCCCTGCCTCTTCGTCACAAAGACTTATATCCTAGGACGGGACTTAATCAGTAAAAAGAACTTAATGAGTCTCCCAATGGACAAGAAAGACATGCATATTCATAAGTATATTTTCCGCGATATTCAAGGCCTATTTCTGATAACCTATCTTACCTAAGTCTATTTTCCGTTAATCGTGTGGAATCTTTTGTATCCTCGGTCAATTAGTGAGTGAGTCTTAGATTCAGAGTGCGTTAATTCACAAAGCCCGTAAAGGATATAAGTTAATATAATACGCACTGCCGATTTTATAAATTACAACGCGGCTATCAAATATGCCCCCACCCTCTCCTGTAGAAACTGATAGCTTTATCAGCTTTATTGAGTGCTGTAGAGCTTTTCTTGCGGTTCGAAATATGTTCTCAGAATACGCAAATTTACACAGCGTCGTATAGTTGTAGTTTTAAACGTGTTAATTTTAATTCATGGGGCCATGGCAGATCACAGAACTAAATTGTACTATATTAAATATACCCCCAGGCATCCAATAAAAACGTTAGTTTTTACGCAGTTGTTTCGAGTCGAATTTTTAGTGAACATACCTTGGGATCTTGGAATCTTTTTTAAATCACAACAAAATGGAAAAGTGAAAAATTCGTGATTTTTGTCACTTGTTGAAAATTTATACTTTAGAAATCCCGTGTTTAGGCTATACTATACTAGGTCACGTCTTAAGAATTCGGGGTCAGACCTATAAGAAGAATCGAAGCTGGAGTCATGACGCGCCCACTTTCGAGCCATTCCAACATACTTCCGAAAATCACATTTTTGACTTCTAGTAGCTATAACTACATAACGGGTTAGGATTTGATAGCCTTGTACAATATAATTCTAAAATGAAGGGTGTGGCGATTTTTAGTAAAAATATTTAAGTCGTAAATGAAACGACCTTATTGTATGACATATAATTGACTACAGTAAAGAATAAACGTACCTTGAAGACCTTTACTACGGTCATCGGAATTGCGTTGTGGTATGAAAAACTCAATTTTTTCAAATTGTTCAGTGTCCTTATTCAAGAAGAGCTCGACTCTTTTCGGTTCAGCTGCCCAGTTGATTTTCCATTCCCTATATGTTGATACATTGTGGAAAACAAATAATTTAAAGACATCTCAAATAGTAAAGTAATATTAACTCATATGTACTCTTTTCGGACAGTAATCCCCGTAGACCATTTTGACTTATGGTTAGTATTAATAATATGCGTCTCGAGAATTAGAAATTTTGTGTACACGCTTGTGTAATTCTTCAGCTTGATGGGATGTTACGGCAGTTAATATTTTGGGCAGGATGTATACATTACTAATAAATTCTAACCATTTTTGGTCGAAAATGAAGGAATTTTGACGGAGAAATCGAAAAAGAAGTCTTCTTTTCAGCGTCAGAAAATAAATGCGTCTGCGTGTCTATTGTACGGAACTATTTGTGTATACGGGTTTGTAACCCTAAACTCATCAATATAGCAAGTTCCTGAGGGTCTGCAACCACCATGCTTGCAGTATTTTTCCACCGGAGTCCAGCCTCATAATCTTTTCTGACGACAAAGCCACATATTCCTCCTTTTTTGAATCTTTTTTAAATGATACTTGAAAATATGCACGCCCAGACTCTTCAATATGTTCCCAAACATTAATGTAATTCATTTTAGCTAGGGTTGGCTGATTCCGGACTATTTCTGAAATTTTCCGTTGGTGAGACAATATGTGAGATGCAATTTTGGCGTGGCCGAGCTGAATAATAGTTTAGAGCTGAATCAATATTGTAAATGTCTCAATAACCTTTTTGTGGTACTTTCTAGGTACATAAAGTTTTGTTTTAACGTTTTGAATCAAATCGGCATCATCAATACGTTCTATGGATAAATCTTGTATTTGTATAACTTGTTTAAGACGATCAATTTCGAGCTTATAGTTATTTGATGCCATTGTTGTGCCTTTGCAGCCAAGTTTTAGTGCCGCGTACCACTTGCAAAATTGATTTTCGTTTTCAAATTTAAGCCAAATTTCATCACTAAATTGCTAATAATGGTTTTGTCTTCATTAGATGTGACAAAACCATGAATTACCTTTCATGAGGCTTTATTTTAATGATAAAAACGACATCTTTAATCGACGTTTCTTTGGTTAATTCCGCACGTTTAATTTCTATGTGCAAAATTCGTCGGTTAGTTGTTCCACTAGATGCTTCTTCTCGAAACTTATAACCATTCAAATATGTGTCTTCAATAAGTTTATAGTTAAGTTTTGATTGGATATTCAACATAAATATAACTAGCTCCTGATATGTTAAATCTTTCATTATACGATTTACTGGGAAATTAACATTTGGTAGTTTTTCTTTTGAAATGTATTATAAAAGTATGTAGCATAGAAACTATGAAACTCAGTTCCTTTATATATCAACAATTTTTTTTCTTGAAATTTCCCGATTTGTAAAAGTTTTCCAGGATGATGCACTCTGACAAGTTCAGATAATTCGGGAATATAAACAAGATCTGGTTGACTCATTGGTTTTCCTTCTAACTCATTTTCCAACACATCAAGCATATTGTCTATATCAAATGAAGAGTTGTGTTCATTCTTCTCAGAGTTCTCAGTTTGATTTAATGTATCTAAAATGTATTTAACACCTGAGTTACAAATCTAAAGGGCCTATTATTTTTGTTTTGTTATAAGCCTGTGTTTTCAAGGTTGTGCACTGAGATTAAATACAAATCGTAAAATTTTGAGCAATAAAAGCATAATTTGGCAAAATACACTATAAATACTAAATATGGACTGGGAAGTAAAATATGGACAATCTACCCAAAATTAGAGGCTAAACGGAAGTATCCGTTGTTAAGAATGATGATACCCCAAACTATTTCAGCTAAGAATTCCGATCTAGTCACCCTACACTCAACACTTGCGAAAATCTCTATCACTGTTCCTCAAAGTGAGGAATCGCATCGGTGCTTGAAGAAGATATATCGAAATTGTAAAATTCTTGGATCAGATTATGTTAACAATATGGGGGTCAAGTCAAGCGAGAACTACAACACCTAGGTGGTTATTTTGTCCAGTTCAAAACCGTAAAGGTTTGCGAATACCAAAACTTGCCCTATTTAAGATCAGCGGAAAATAGAACCGTTTTCCATCATATTCATATTTAGGATTAAGCTTCGATTAAATAATAAAAACGGTAACACAACGCAATCCATCTCATTTTTTGACATTCATGCAGACCCTAAATACGCATCTGAGCGTCTATTGTGGGGAACTATTTGAGTGTACGGGTTATAAAACACGAACTATAATGGACTCGTCTGTATGAGTTTCTTTGAAGTTCGATTTAAATCTTAAAGTCGGTGTTACCCTTATTCTCAATTGATCAGTATGGTGGGGAAATTAATATCTAAACCACTATTCACCTCATGGAATTTGTAAACGATTACCCCACTAACAGCTTACCGTCAAATATATGTTTCCTGTCGCATTCATCTATGAAATATTGAATAGATGCTAGGGTTAGTGCTTGATCTTCTGTTATGTTGAATTCATCACTTAATATAGTGAATTTGAGTTGCTCATACAATTGATGTATTCTGATGAAATCATTTTTTTCGCTCAATGCTTGGAAATTGAAATATTTAAATCGAACTAAATTAACAGTCACCTCAAATAGGGCCAGCATAACTTACGTTTTATAAGCTCGTTTTCGTTTACGTCTTGTTCCATGAGGCTTTTAAGGGAATCAAGAAAACGGCATGTTTGGTTCACGCGCTCTTTCATATTCTAGAAATTACCACAAAACTATAATACTTTAAGCACCAATATAGAATTAGCAACTAAGATCTAGAAAGCGGATTACTAATTTTAAATCCTTTGGTACCGAGACAGATATGAATATTTTGGGATGTTCATATAAAATACATGCATACAAAATATTCCAGAGTTTCACCTCACTGTAGCTTCATTATTATCGTCAAAATAAAGTCAATTAATGACAAATAATTAGATGTTATGTTAATCGGGAAGTATGGTATTTGTGTGAATATGGAATTTGATAGTAAATAAGCCATTGTTACTTGGATTCATAAGTCACTGTGATACTCGTCTTTAAACCATGTGTTAAATGCGATTTTTGACGTTATTGGTACCAGTCAGACGGACTAGTCACATAGGATTAGTCTTCTTTAACTACAAAAGCAAAGATATAGAAAATCGCATTTAATTGCTTGTTATGACTAGCTGCGCCCGACTATTAACCCAGCTCCAACCCTCAACAAATCCATTCCATACTCTAATCAACGAATAAGACTTCGCCGATTAAAAATACACCAACGAATATTAGATTTACATTGGTACAATAAATAACTCACTTTAGGGGCATATAGTTCTTCTGGATCTACGGAGCCTGATGAAGCTGTCAGTTTTCGATATTCCAGATTATTCATATCAATTAGCTTTGTTCCAGATGATAGGACTTCATTCTTTGCTTGACTCCCGTGACGAGCAGGTGTTCTGAACGTTCCGTACGGAACATTTGAATTAACTGCGCCACCCGTCATAATCGGGTTGACCATGCTAGCTAGACCCGCGCCTACTTCAGCCGTTTTAACAGACTATATAATTATTAAAAATTAGCAATATACCACTCCTTAGTTATCTTCAATTTGTGTTTTCCTCCACGGTTATTTTTTTTGATAAATAGAACCACTTTTAAAGGTGTGTTATAGGCAGATATATAAAAACCGTGAAGACCATGAATATAAGGATAACGTGGAGTACGAAGATGACTTACTGCGGTATATATATTGTTAGTCTTGACCAATGACAATTCTGTATGTTGACGAATTTCGCAAATATAGCAAATATCGCGTACCACACTCAGAACATCGGAACTTTATAAAGATATATGATTTTCATAAACGAACGATTTTGATATATACGATCGTACCTGAAATTAACCAGCATTTTTAGGCATTGCTTGTTTGGCAATTCAATGTTCAATATTTTGTTTCGATTAGTAAATAGTAACTCTGTATCGGCCTGAGAGAAATATAAAAACTATTTTTTTACCGCTTCGTGAACATGACACATTTTTCAGTTGCCAGGATTTATCTTATGGCGGTAATGTGAGGACATAAATTAATAAGGGGAGTTTACGACGTGTTATATTCACCAAGGGGTTAAATAATAACCTGAATAGAATATTTATCGAGCATCCAGTGGTGCTTAAGCAGCCACTTCTTCTGTTCTGGCCACCATAGTTCGTATTCGGCCCAGTTTTGTTTAATCTTAACTTCACCATGTAGAGTGTCAACAATTTTCTGAATTAGACCACCAACATGGTCACGGTCGCCTCGAACTCGTTTTCGGAAAGTAAAGGGATTTGATGCATCTGATGGATTGTCAACTGTAACTTAACTCGGGTTTATAACGGTTAACTTAAACAATAAATAAGTTATTTCCTGTATCACACGTATACTAAATTAATGTTTAATAATAGCAAGGCCTACAACAGTATCAATGCATTCTTGAGGACGATAACCTAAACCTCAGGGATGGCTTCGTATAAAAGATGTATAGATTAAACTACTTGGAAATCTGTTGCGTGCTATAAATTTACAAATTACCATTTGAACAAATATCCGTTATAAAGAAGACTTGTAATTATTACTATGAAATTATATATGGAAACAATACGTGCATTTTTTCAGTTTCAATAAACCCCAACTTTCAAATGCCACGTTCCATCAGCTACTTCATGGGTGAAACCTTTGCGACCATCTCCCTTTGCTACATAAATATGCTTCATGTCAGCATTCTAATTCAGGGATGAAAACAAGAATAAAGTTTGAATATGCGAATTGTTAATGAAAGTATAGATATTATGTAAGCAACTATAGGCTGATATTAAAACAGGTAAACTATGGGCACTTGAGGTCACTTATAACTTTGGTAACTTTGTTAAGTTACTTTTTTGCTTCGTTTGTTTCGATATATGAGTAGACTTTTGTATAATCTCGAATGTTTAATATAATCTTTCCTGAATATGTTGAAATCCCCAGATATTTCGCATACAGATTCTACAAACGATATGGATAAATTTACGCGTAATAAGTCCACCCGACCTTGATGTTTCCTGACGAAAACGGCTAGAATTATCAGAAGTTGTACAACTAATTTACATATAAACGTCTGCCTCCGGTGTTGGAGAGAAACCGTGTAGATCCGAAACTGTTTTCAGAATATGCAAAATTATACGGCTAAAGACAGAACTTTGTTTTAAAGTTATGGACCTCGACAATCACATTGTTCAAAAATGCAGAAAATTGACCGTCCTGAAATTTAGTTTTTACGCAGTTGTTTCGATTCGAATTTTTAATCGACATACTTTGGGATCTTCGCATGTTTTCTAAATCATAACAAAATAGAAAAGTGAAAAATTCGTGATTTTTGTTACTTGTTAAATATTTGTACTTTAGAAATTCCGTTTTTGGGCTATAACGAGATATGAATTAAGGGTCGATCACTTGAGAAGAAATGTAGCTGACATCCCTGCGCAACGGATGAGTCTAATTTTGGGGGGGAATCGGATATTTTAAAATAAGGTGAAATTTTATGGCAATTAGAATACAAAAATATGATTTCGGGAAGTATGTCCGATTGTGGAATTCTTCTCAACTGATCGACCCCACATAATCGGAGCATGTTTTCTATGCTTTTATTGGATGCCCTGGGCTCTACTTAATCTATTACAATTTAGGTCGGTGAGCTGCCATGCCCATTTTTTATAAATACTTTGAGGTAGAAATACATTCCAGATCATTTCCTTATTGTGTGTTTGTATCTCCGGCATGCTTTTTGCTTCGCCCTTGTCCTTATATTCGTAATTTTTCATGTGATATACATTTCGTCTCTGCAGTTTTGTTGTTGAGGAACTTTTTTCTACACTTTTTGAACATTTCAGTTTGTACGGCTGATTAAATCTCGTTATTTTTTCTGAATATATTTATATACACATTTTTCCGAACATCACCAAACCTTGTAGTATCGGTTTTCTTTTCAGGAATTCTTCATCACCAAAGTATTCGCTTTGTAGTAATTCGCCACAGCAGGGTCTGTAGTCAGGGTCAAGAGTCAAACACCTTTCAATAAATTCTTTCGCTGTTTTTAGTTGCAACAGGATTGTGCAATGACGCTCTATAGGAAGATGTTTTGGTTCTGGTAACCTGCTCGAGAAGAACTCTGGTGTTTTATAAAATGTTTCAACAAGATGTTTCGGTAAGTATCCCATTACAGATATGATCAAATGCAACTGATCTAGATCTATTTTGTGGATTAGCTTAAAGAATTCTATCCCCAAGATCACCTGATTCACCTGGGAAAACCGCATCTCCAGAAAGCATCTCCGGCAAAAGGCATCCAACAGCCCAGACGTCTACGCTGGATTCATATAATAATTCTTTAACTAGTAGCTCGGGGGCTCGATACCAACGAGTTGCCACGTAGTCTAAATGATTGTAGAAGTTATAGACGTCACGCATATCCCAAAAGAAACCTAGTGTGCTGTTTTTTATTTGAGCCATTATTACTGAATTTTTGCTGGTGAATCATGTAAAGAAATAAGAAAACAAAAAAGCATCTTGTTTAGGTGATTAAACTCACATTTAACTAATCAATCAAAAACAGTCCCCCCTGCCGGACAATATATATCCAAAGAGAGTTACACACCCCAGATTTGAGGAATTTTCAAGGGATAATCATTTTTAATTTCAGGATATATTAAAGGAGAAAATATTTTCACCCCAGATTTTAGACGATTTTTATAGGGTTACTAACCAAAGATTTGAGATATTTATGTACCGAATTGTAAAAATTATGCGCCAGTTTTACCAAACCCATCTGATCGGGCCTACGGTTGGGTAATTCAATTTTCTGCCTTCCACGCAAATGTAAATATATTTTTGAAAGTGGTAAAATTTGCAAATACTTGACATCGAAGGCATTTTTGCGGAACAAATGGAAATGTTTGAAAATACTTACCATATTTACATTGATCGGTTAAAACTGAAATAAAAGAAAGCACTCTTTTCGATCTTTATTTGACATACAAATGTGTGCCATTAAATTTGAAGTTGAAATCATTTTTGCGGACAAATGGAAATATTTGAAAATACTTGACCTAGAACACATGTGTCCAGAGATGTGCTAGCCCCCCCCCTAAAAGATACACCCAGAGGTTAACCAGAGTTAGCTAGTTTGATAGTTTTTTCTTCCTACAGTTAACCCGCAAAAACCGCTAAAAGGCCTTTTTTTACTCATGGTGGCATGGCATGGCAATCGTGGTAGATTAATTAGCAGATTAATATATATTCACAATATTTCACATTTTAAAATTACCATAACTTGAGAAAAATCAATTGTACGCAGTTAAGTCAAAAAATGTGAAGTATGTCGGATTGGCTCGAAAGTGAGCTTATTCGACGAGCCATCACTCAAGCTCCAATTCTTCTTAGAGGACCGACTCCGAATTCTTAACACGTGACAAAGTTATAGGACAAAAATGGGCCAGAAAAGGTACCAATATTCAAAAAGTGACAAAATAACAAAATTTTCACTGCTACAGAAACCCGGCCAATGTCCCAGTGTATGTTCAGTAGAAATTTGACTGAAAACAGCTGGAAAAAACCCTATGTTAGGAGGGTGAAAGTCAATTGTGTCTATTTTGGCAATGTGACTTTCAAGGTCCATAACTTTAAAGGTGGTAATCGCAGTATGTTGTCGATACTTTGTCGATACATATACGAATCTATTTTCAAAGTGTCCAAATTTATACGCGTTGGTACAGTTAACCCTCTCTAAAGACAGACATGTCAAAAGGACA
>SCLF01167990.1:0-18071 GCA_004367975.1 Mesochordaeus erythrocephalus
TTTTGTACTAGATTTTTGTACTAGATTTTTGTACTAGATTTTTGTACTAGATTTTTGTACTAGATTTTTGTACTAGATTTCTGTACTAGATTAGGTAGACCCCATGGCATCCATCGAACACATACTCCGATTATTTATCAAAAAAATGGACACAATTGACTTTTATCGTCCTAAGTGAACATACCTTCTAAATCATAAAAAAATCAAAAAGTGAAAATTTTTTTGACTTCATAACTTGAGCAGAAAACATTTTACACACTCTCGGTAATGTAAAACTTTGATCGTGAAGTCAAACCCTATAAAATATAAAATTGTAAGGCTATTTGATAGAATTTCTCGGATATTCGTTTGCATTACACACAAAACTTTCGGGAATTTCGGCTTATTCGACGGGTCATGACTCCAGCTTCAATTCTTCTCAAAGGACCTACCGCAAATTCTTAACCCGTGTCCTGGTTATAGCCAAAAAATGGGATAACTAAAGTACAAATTTTCAACAAGTGAAAAAAATCACGAATTTTTCACTTTTCTATCTTGTTATGATTTAGTAAACATGCCAAGATCCCAGACTATGTTCACTAAGAATTCGACTCGAAACAACTGCGTGAAAAGTTTAATTTTGCCCATTTATTAAACAATGTGAATTTCGAGGTCCATAGCTATATAACAAATAATCGGAGTATGTTTTCGATACTTTTATTGGATGCCTAGGATCTATCTAATATAGTACAATTTAGTTCGCTGAGCTGCTATGCCCCCACGAGTTGGAATTAACATTTTTCACAAAAAGGTCTTTTTCATGTTGTCTTTAGGGAGGGGTGAATTATACGACGCCGTATAATTTCGGATATTTTGAGCTCAGATTCGAAACCGCCAGGCTCAAGCCGGAGACATCCGTGGGGAAACTTTTGATAGGTGTGTTATAATTTATAAGACACAACGGTATGTAATAATGGACCTAATCGAGCGCTGAAATCTGTTCTGAGTGGATATTTTCCAGAAATTCTATCTACGTTTAAAAATCATTAATTAATGCAGTACGAGGAATGTCATCAACGTACAATCAATCGGAAATTCATAGTTGTTTGTGCAGTTAGGATGATCGAAACATAATTTTGGTTTAATATTATTTAGGAAGGTTTGTCGAGACTGAGAATTAAATTATTTGACATTTCTGGTCACTGGGAAATATCCTGGCCCCTCTTAAAAGTTTATGATATAATGCCTCTTAAATGATTTTTGTATGTCTATATCATGGAATCGTTTCGGTATATATTGGGGTTGTTCGACAAGTTCAAGTTCGATCATTTGTTATTATGAATGATACGTTAGGTTGCTTTGTTCTACTGAATTGTGGCCACACGTGACGTGTCAACCCAAAGTACGGTTTCTGGCCACATTTACAGTTTTACTCAAGGTAGTCAAACATGAAAATTATTAAGCAAATACTGAAATAGCTATAGAGTCACACGTTTTGAAGTATATGCGACATATCCAATGTTTGGGCTCCGTTTTAACCCGGCATAAGGTCGTCACTGGCTTATTCAATTTTACTGTACCTTGAATTTTTCGCGACAAATTGACTGATATTTATATTACGTGTGCAAATATGCGATATCAGTGTTCACGTTGGTTACTCTATCTTTTCGATTATAATTCGAAATAGAAAATTTAGTCTGTTGCCCATCGTCAAGACTTTGTACCGTGGTGTCCTCAAAATTGGCAACACCTTTGATTTACCATTTATTAAAAAATATTCCCGGATTTTCCCAAGACTTTTTTATTCCAACTTATGTTCATAACACTACTTTCATGGTTCTGTTTACTACTAAACTAAACTGTTACTTTAGCTATGGTAATTAGTAGAGGTAGCGAGAAGTATAAGATGTTGGTATCAAAATATGTTTCTGTTTTGGAACACTTTTTGAAATAACCCTAAAAAGTTCCAAGGGATAGTAAAACGTGAATCTTGTAACTTTTAAAGCCTAAATGAGTAGGTTATTTTTTAATAGAAATACAAAAAAATACTATTTATTGATCGCGGGAATTACGTAACAAGTTCGGGTGGTCCCAAAAGTTAAAGGGACGTGTTATTTCAAGTTTTATTGGGATTATTTGACTAGGCAATGTCAAAATGGACCATTGTGCTAAAAAGAGACCATCTAAACCCGCCACAAAATTATTCAGTAGATCTTTTCGGGTCACTTTCATACTAGAGATAACATCGGAAGTGATCCTAAAAACAGATGTCAATAAAGAAAAAATATTTTTATTCATTTTCTCACGCTTCTTTGGGTTTGAATTGTTGTTTGCTTATACGTCAGATATACATAGAAATTAATAGAAACGACGTATCAAAATATTAGTACATATTATTACGCATATTGTTAGAAAACAACCCCACAAAAGACTCCAGGGACGACTAGACCAGGGAATTCTAGGTTGCCGATGAACTTATATGCATCTATTTTTTCTATTTATCTTTGGCTTTAAATGTCTACTTGAGTTTTTGTTAGTTTAATTACGAATGGAACAGGCATGAGGCTTATTTAATAATCAATATATCCGATAATTTATCTGATTTTATATCCTCTATTATCTTCCGATTACCTGGATTAAATCGAACGTCCAAAAAACCACCAATATATCCGTTATCCAACAGTATTATTTAAATCTCCAAGTTTAACCATTATCTAGATTGTCACGTAGTCATTAGTCTTGTTGCTGGTGATCTCCATTCAAGTGTTCTATAGATGTTCTATTTGTCCAACTGAAACCATTGGCGGCCGTATATTGTTTCTCGTCTCACTAGAAAATCGATTAATATTTTTGAATCAAAGGTTTACCATTAGAAAGCTAAACGTTCACCTTTCAAGCGTTAAACGTTTGATTAAAAACTATTCACGGATATTCCTGTAAGTCGGCTTGAGAAAAAAATGTACGACTGCCAATTTCTTATTGTTTGTTTTACACCGACTCGAACCCAAACTTCAACCCTGAACCAACTTTCATCAGAATGTGCGTCATTCGGAGCCAGGAGTAGACGTTCATACCTTTACTAAATTTACTTTAAAATATGTATCTCTGTGTACAGAACCCTTATGGAATTCAACATATCCTGACCACGAAGTTCATCCCCACATTATCTATAAAAAAGACACGAATGTTTAACTCCGGGTGCAAATAATTAACCTAGTTGGTTCCATTTGCTCGTTTTGCCCAATTCGTGATTTGTCGCGACTTAATTCCATCCTAAGCAAGTTAATTGTTTAACTTTAAAGCTTGCTAATAGGACTTAATTTAGTCGCCCATTCTACCACGGATATCGTGTCCACGGTCGTGGCACGACCTTAGATTCTAATTAAGCATTCGGCTCGAATAGATTTACAGTTTGCCGGCACATCAAAAAGTGACATTGGACGTTGCGGCTACTCAGGTATATCCAAGCTGTTAACAGAATTTTTGATGACCGATGATATTGCAGAGTGGGACCGTAAAATATTTGGTTACTATTTTTATTACTAATTTTAACCATGCTACACATTATGATATCTTCGAAGATTTCTCAGGTGATCCAACGTATATTATTATTATTTTCTGACAAAAAACTCAGCTCACTTTAAGCAAAACAATATTAACCTGCGAAATATTGCCACTTGTCGAATCCCTTGAGTTAACTTGCAATGTCCTCATAGACTACAGAGAAGACATGGCGCAATAATTCGACGCCATTAATTACCGTACAGAAGCTGGATGTGCACTTTTATCGGTTTTCACCCAGATAATATATGTTTGACTGATGGCGATCGGTCTACCTTTAGTCTTCAAGGACTTATAGTAGACAATATAATTAGACAATACATTTGACATATTATCTGTAATTATATTAGACAATCGGGAAGTTCAATTGACGGCATTTTTATTACATAACCACTGGAATATCACAGTATTCTATTTAACTCACTTTGATTTCCATTGATCCGCTGTCAACGTCACGATCTAACGAAAATCTCTAATTTAACCTTTCCTCTAGGGGGGGGGGGGTGATTTTAAAGTCCTCAATGCCGTTGTTTCCCAGGAAACGGTAGAGGTCCTATTTGGAGAATTGTTGTTTATAATAAGAAAATAATAGTATTTTCTAACAGTATATGGTGAGTCCTATATTGGGATGGATTATGTCTTTATCACTTGATTCGATCCAAAATACTTAATTTGATATGACGTCCAATATAAATATGTGATTTCGGTAAGCCTTTTCAACCGATTTTGTTCTAATACGTACTGCTTTTACCCGTCGTTATTACTGGAGAACAGTAAATGGTAGGTAAATGAATTTCAATATTTTTCAATAATCGTAATTGAATGTTATACAGAATCATTTTGTTATGAATTGAGGTGTAGCATCTATTACAGACTGCAACCACCTTTTGGCAAGAATTTGTCGTGATTCCCGGTTTTAAATAATGAATTTCAGGTCTTAAATTGACACTTCCGGCGATTCCCCCGGTCTATAAATGGCTGCATAAATGATGTAATTGAGAAGTGGATATGACCAAAGACTTTTTGCATCTTCATTGTCGGAATTTATATTACCAGTAATACTAGGTGGATTACACACCAACGACCATAAATACGTATGTATACGTCAAGACTGGTGTACTGTTTGTATATTTGGGTTATAAACGCCGTAACTTTAACGTATTATTACCGATCAGTTGAATATGAACATTGGAAGCAGTTACACCTTTAGTTTCACCAATGGCAATAATTGGACATATTTATACTCGAATCGTGGTCCAATCTAAATACTATTTTCTCTTGAAAATTTCACAAACCAATAAATAAAGTTAGCCTGCCTAACAAGCCTATTTGTTTGTCTACTTAACTATGACTCGGCCGTATATCTGACCAATTTTTCAACGAAAATTTTGGATTTCCTATTTTTAGGTTCACTTCCGTTCAAAATTTCTGCTTGTTAGGTACCCCAAAAATATGCGCAATAAAATGTTCGACATTTTCCTATTTAATACACAGCTGTCTTAAAGAAGATAGTTTTCCACTAGAGATGTCGTCTCGGGCAGTAATTGGGTCTCGTTCCGCGGTTAAAAATAATTAACTTCTGTTTTTTAGCTGACACTTTTTGCGCTACATTCGGACTAAAAATTCCACGTCCTATTTATGGGGGCCATTTCTAATACCCCAAAAACGCTAAAAACAGGGTCCGTTGTCACAACTGTCCAAAAGGTTGCCTGGAAGGTATATATTAATGTAGATAGTAGCTAAATAGATACTTTTAGTAGATAGTCAATCAATGACTATGGATGTAGTCTTACCGTAAAGGATATATTTAAACAAAACATTTGAATATCTGTTTTCCGAATTGAATATTTAGCAAGTGACGATGTCGGGTAGCGAGGTCATGTTTGATCATCAATGACATCATTACAATCCACATTTACAGTAATTTCCAGATGCAACAGCTTATTCCAGATCAATCCCAACCACAAACTGTCATTAATAATCAAACATAACCACGCTAAACGGTATCGGGATATGGTCTTATATAAATCTTCACGGTTAAAAATCCCCAAAAATAGAAGTACCTTTTAAACCAGAAGTTATCATTCACAGTTACAGAAGCCAGAGAAAAGTCGGTTAATTTGTGTATTTGAATATAAATATAGAATGAAAAATAATTTAGGTCACTCAGATAAAACCATAGAATCAAACATACATAAAACAACGTAGTCAGGCATAAATATATATTTTTTACATTCACTTCCGGTGGTAATTCCGATAAAACAACAAAATTGAAGAGCTACGTAACAAAGTTTTAGGAAAAACTGCCAAGAATGCTGCAAGAAAACCGCGATAATATTATTTGCCAGACTTTTGACACTTTGTTCGATAAAAAATACTCGAGAGGTTCGAAACATATTCGAAAATCAAGTATAAAATGAATTTATAGATAAAATATTCAATTCTTAGAGCTGCATACATTGTCTAATGCAGAGATATTCTAAACAAATATGCACAAGTTTGGTTTGCTTCTCTATCGTTTGCAGATGTGTGCAAAAATGCACCGGATTGTAAATCAAGCAGTAAATATTACGAATGAGTGAAGATGTAAAATCAAAATTTAATTATCATCTGAGTGGGCACAATCCCACCACTGTTTCAACACAGTTCTGCTTGTGAGGCACACTTATGGTCGGTACCAACTTTGGGACACTACCACATTAGCCAATTTGATACAAACCTTATAGAGTATCTGATCACAAAATTGGAGAAACTATTAAGATAACCAGATTGAACTAAACATCTTTATTCGAAAACTAACTGAATTGAAACATCATTCCATCAGCTTTATTTTAAATAATTGTCTTTCCATACGCCGAAAATGAATTAAAACAGGCTGAAATGTCGTTATTAGGTAGAAACGGACGCGTATCCAATTTCGAGACAATTTTTTGTCCTGAGGTGGGTCATCTGACTGTAACTCTCACATGAAAGCTTCGCTAATTGCAGGCTTTCGCGACAACCATCATTTTTCAAATAAATTCATGTAGAAAATATATTGTTTACACTCCGTAGATGTCGTTTTCAACATGTTTGATCTTTTTCAACGTTTCTCATCGTTAAAATGTGCCCATGTCAGGAGACCTACCGCCATGAATCACACGTTTGAACTGGTTTAAGCTCTTGTAAGGATGCGGCAGGTAGGGACAACAAAATCGTGAAACCTGAATCGTGATAACTGACAGGGTGCAGTTTTATTTGTGCCTCAAAACTAAGTTGACCAGATGTCCCGCAGAAAGAGGTATGTCCCGATTTTATCCCATTTGCTGGCTCTTGTTCCGGTTTTTAGAAATTTAGGCCCTAGACTGCAAATATATAAGTGAAACGGCCTGGATAATCCGTGAACAAGGACTTAGAGAAAAAGTTTTGGACAAAGACTTCCTCTTAGAACTTTTTTTTAGCTTACCCTTTGGAATTTACAATTTACTTGTGCCCCAATTTCTCACTAACTTTGAAAAACTTTTATAGTTAACCAGCAGTTAACCAAACATCATTTTGAAATTGTACACAATTAAAGCTTTACTCATTATCGATCTAATGTCATTTCTCCTTTGAAAATATCTCCTTTGGTTCCAGAACAGTGTCGTCAAAACTGAACGTTGTCAACGTGCTTATCAAACCTTAATGCATTTTCCGTAATGGCATTTTCTTAATAAAAAAAATGCACCTAGAAATTATATTTGTCTACCCAATGCGTGAAATAAAAAACGAACGATTGCCACCTTTAGGTCATAATACGTCAAAAACTGTTCTGATCGATATAAATTCCTTTTCTTTTTTCATAAAAAAACATTAAAAATATGTATGTGTTTTCGAGAGATATAGTAAAACGTCTCACACTTTTTATTGTGTTCGGAGAGAGAAGTCGATAGAAGCATACTGTTTTGGGCGTATTGTGTTACCTAAAGTTGGTAGAAGTTCGCTTTTGTTTCATGCATTGGGTACACAACTATAACTTCTAGGTTTCGCAGAAGAGTACAATTAGACCGGCTATGAATTCATCTATAATCTCGCAGAATTTCAAAGATATAAAGTATTGTTTTCGAGAAATATTGAAAAACCTGACGAATCGAGTCAAATGAGGCAGACGACTGTTTAAATATAGTTAGGATGTGTATCTTTCACCTTTTTAAGAGTCTCTCAGGCACCATATTGTACATTTTTGTCCACGTAGATTAATAGAATTAATTTAGTCTCCAGAACTCGCATATTTGTTTTGTTTTCCATATAAACTCATTTTGAGTACGAATGAAGTTTATAATAAATTTTATTCAAAATCAAGTTGCTTGTGAAGTTCAGATTGCTTGCATAGTAAGGCTGTCCATATTTACAGTAGCTTTACACAATTATATATGATGTAATTTAGAAGTGGATAGGACCAAAGCATTATTTGCATATTCTTTTAAACGTTAGAGTAATATACGGAATTTGTAACATCAGTAATATTAGTTCGGATCCCAATTCGAAACCCTAAATACACACCTACGCGTCCCACTTGATATTATTTCAGTATTCGTGTTCTCTAATAGTCAATTGTCTAATAACCTGGTCTGTTTCACTTGAATTCACAATACGGTGTAAAGCTTAACCCGCATGCTCAAATTTGTGCCGATCGGCACACATTTTCGTTAGTCAGGCCGTAACTTCTGTTAGAGTGGTGCTCCGCCGAATTTGTCATCCAGGACCCCTTAAACCCCGATCCCGGTTTTTTCTAACGTACTTTGTTCAAAAACTATTCAAAAATATTTTTAATATTTTGAAAATTGTTGCACGAGACGACCTCTAGTGGAAAAGTATCTTTAAAAAAGCGTGCAGGTAAAGATCTGTACCGTTCCATTATTAATGGAACAACACCCACTTACACTTTTTAAATGTCATTTCCTAGGTACTTGTGGGTACCTAATTTTTTAAAGATACTTTTCCACTATAGGTCGTCTTGGGCAACAATTTGGTGTGGTTTGAGATTAAAAATAATAAATTCCCGGTTTCCAGCTGTCACTACCAGCGATATTTCCGGTGTAAAAATTGTAGCAAAAAATTTCACGTTCAAGTTAAGGGGGCAGTCTGGGTCAACCAAATATTCAACCAAGGGGTACGCACAATTTGGTTCCTGGGAGATATACTATTTGCATCATCTTGGCGAAAGTCGATTAAATTACAGTCCACCAGCTCACGGACGCTGATAAAAATAATATATTAACCTGCAAAGTATTATCGCTCGTCAAAATGCTAGTTACAATTCTTTAGTTGTGGATTTTGTTTTATGGTCAGTTTTTGACTATTCCCTAATATGTCATAAAACCTACCGTAATTATGCAGTAATAATTCAAGAGCATCTGTTACCATTTTGTCGAGAAATAATACTCTGCAGGTTAATATATTTGTTATCAGCGTGCGTGAACTTGCGGTGTACTTTAATCAGTTATTTTACAGAAAATAATAATAATAATTGTTGGACTTAGGGCTTGCCACTTATATAATTGATATATCAAAACGTATTTTGCTTACTACATTATTTTCTAAGTACGCAGGAAGGATTAACACAAATTAAACTTTCTGACAGGGTAAACATTTCGTTTATGTGGACTTTTCTGACCAAAAACTACTTGATAAATAAAGCGGGATTAGATAATGAGTTGACAATGTGTTATATAAATATGGAATTGTAAATGGTCCTAATACCCTTCTCCATTCATGTCGTCTTCATATCTTCCGAAAGGGTATCAGACTCTCGATATATCAGCACTCACCATTGCGGAAGATATGGCAATGACATTAATGGATATTTGGGTATATCACTTGTCGCCCACATGAAGTCATTATTTTGACGTTGTAATTGATGCTGAAATAAAATATATAAAATATATATTATTTTATAATTTATTATTAAGTAACGTATGTAAATTCGAAAACAGCAACATTGTTGAATTTAAAACCTGACCTCACTTCAACAAGTGGTCTTTATCTGATGTTACATAACTGTGTGTTTGACATTTGCTTCTTGTACGAAAAACGTTGACATAATTACACCCTATACATAACGCCTAAGATAAATCTCCTTTCAAGATGTCGAGCCAAATACGCAGACTTGGTGGAATCAGTTGAAACACCACACAGACCCCTCCTCCCGATACCACAAACGCACTCGGAAACGCCCGCGGGGAAAGAGTCGGAATCGACGGTCATTGGACAGTTTTACGCGGCGAATTGGCGGACTAGAAACCAGCAAAGCAAAATGGTCCGAGATTAGGGAATGGTCGTATATCATTATATTGTGGGTAAGGGGTTAATTTAACGCGTTAAAGGGATAGCACGCTGAATATACAATTGACTATATATTCATTTATATTAGGCGTTAACAAGCGCTCGTTGTTGGTCAGATGTGTGGGTTTCACTAAGGATATAACCGTCAAACATGAGTACCGTATAACAATTTGACATACTTGGATAATATATCCCAAAGCAATAAATGAAGCAATTTTCTCGGAAAAAAAGTTTCCGGTGATGATCGGAATGTCAATATAATCGGAAGTAGTAGTAAATCGGAAATGGCTGTAAAAAAGTCTATTTTTAGAAACGTCAAAGGCGTTTAGTAAATCCGACACTAGCCTGCAACAAAGAACATTAGAGAAACTACGCAATCTGTGCTGTCAGGAATTCTTGAAGTCTCAATAAAAATTAGACAGTTATGAACCAGAAACCATGAAACTAACCAAACACTTCAAAAAATTAATCACTTTTAGTGGTTGGGTACAGTACTAGAATCCAGTACATTTATACGAACAGGTCGGAACAGCTGGACAATGAAAATCATCTGAACAATCTCCTTAACTCTTAGCAGCTATTTATTATATTATATACCGCGGTGTATCAAAAATTGGCAGTCGTATATTTTTTCTCGTTCCAATTTTTGAGACACACGGTATTTGTTATATTTTTTGGAGACCAGTCAGCATAACCCGTTCTTTGGAGGAGGTGGATTTAATAGTATATAATTTTCAGGAAAATAAGCCCAGTTATTGGTTGATCATTATCCTTTGCGAATTTAGTATAGTCTAATGGTAATATTTCGTGACACAAAAACGTATTGGAATTGATGACGTCAAACTAAGTCTTGAGGGGGTCAAACTTGAAAATGAAGACTTACTTGATGTAATTCTAGTACTACACTGACGCCTGTACTTTTAGCCCAGTTCCGCTAAATTTACAAGGTTTGACCTTTTCTGTTTGTTAATAGAGATAGAGATATGTAATGATTTATTGACTACTGAGTCTTTTTTAATTATAAATGTATTTCAATGTTTCTTGCCACAGATTGTATAGTATAAAAGCAAATAGACTAATATTTACAGATGTATACAATTAAGATTACCTACATACCAACAACAGCTAACACTCATTATGTGAGTTGTCCCAAGAAGCCGAATGTGATGCTGTAATATGTCCAGTAATATGTGCAGTAATATGTGCACTAATATATGCAGTAATATGTGCAGTAATATGTGCAGTAATACAGAAAATGGATTTTGTTCTTTGCGTATTCGGGGTAAAGGTAATACAGCGTCGGGGGTAATATTGGCAGTCGTATATTTTTTTCTCGAGAAAATCCGTGTATGGTTTTTAATTAAATGTTTACCATTTCAAAACATTTGATTAAAAACTATTCATGGATTTTCTCGAGAAAACAGTATACGACTGCCAATATTACCCCTGGTGTTGTATAGCGTTACCCACATACGCCAGGAACAAAATATAATAACGTTAAGAACCCAATAGAAAGCTAAACGTTTGCTTTCTTATGGTAAACATTTGATCTAAAACTATTCATGGATTTTCCGCATAGACGGCTCGAGAAAAAAATATACGAGGGCCAATATTACCCCGGCGCTGTATTTGGATTAGCCAACCGTCGGGGCAATCGGACACAAATAGGTAGAACAAGGATGACTTTCGTCGTATATTCTTATTATTTTCAGCGGAAAATGCTGCTTGACAAATGGTGTCGAATTGAATGAAATAACTAATTTGTTGAAATTTTTCCCCTGTGGCCGAATCCCTTCCGCATTGCTTATTAGATATCGAATTTGCTGAAAATTATTTACTATGACGACTTACAATGATGAGCTAATATTTGTACGGCCTAATTAATTCCTTTGTATACAAATCTCCGATAAATTATTATACTTTGGTTAAAATTCTTTAGTTGTCAGTTTACGAACAAGACCGTCACATTATGATGTTTTTGGGATAATACTTTGCAGGAACTTGGCCCACTTTCATATCACATATCGACCAGAAAAAAGTTCCACAGAAAACATTGTCGAGGCGCTGGTCGTACTCGATAAGCGTGTAATTGAGCTGCATGGACGAGACTACGTTGAGACGTATATATTAACCATTATGAACATAGTGTCCAAACTATATGAAGATCCAACACTCGGGAACAGAGTCAAGATTGTTGTTGTGAGGCTCATTGTTTTACTGGAAGACCAGGTACATAAAACATCTTTTGGGTATGCGTCATGGATTAGAAAAGTTGATCTTTGATCAGCTATAAGGGTATGATAAACTTTATTGTATAGGAAACCGGAAATAACACATAAGAGTACTACCCGTTTTCTCTATTCTGAGTCTTAATTGTAGCGAACATTGCAATAAACACTAATGACGTATTTCTGTAGTACTATTCCAGTATATCTCCCAGGCACTATTCTGACGGAGTAAGTCCCAGGCACTAAAGAATAGATAATGTAATAATATCCATCTCCAGAAAACGCTAAATACGGCCCGTTTCCCCTACTTTAGTGCCTGGCAAATATATTTCGTTTAACTCCTGGGATACCTTTCTGCTCAAGAACCCCTGTGATAACTTTTAAGATTTTTCGACTCATCATCTAGAGAATTAGAAATCTTGTGTTAAATTTATTTTATCCAAGGGTGTATGCCTATCAGAAATATACAGTTTGTAATAGATTTCATTCACAATCAAGCTGCTTGCGTTATCAACTTGCTGCGTATTACGGAGTTCTCATTGTCAGCAGGTTGTAGCTATTACTAGGGAATTGTGACAATTTATGGTGAAAATTAGTTGTGACCTTCGGTCTACGATTGTCGCAAAAATGATCTACCTGAGAAGTCGGTAAGAATTAAGCCTTTTTTCATCACCTTTTTGAACGTAAGAAAAATAAGAAATCGTCTAATCCAAATTAAAGAGCCTAAATACGCATCCGCGCGTCTACTGCAGGTAACTATGTTTGTGTACGGGTTATGAAACTCGGTAACTCTACCTGAAATACGGTTTAAATGCTACAGCCAATTAATAAACAAAGGGGACAATTAACATCTAGCAAATCGAAGCATACTGAATCATTAATCCGTTCATGGAATTCGTAAACGATTATGGCGCTAATACACTTAACTCCTGTGGACCTTTTATGGAATATAACCCCTGTGCATCGTTTTTGAACTCATGATTAATCGATAATTATATTTAATCTCTCGGCTTCCTTTTTTATTTGTTTCGTTTCTTTTGCTTGTATAAGCTAAGGGTGAATATCCATTGGAAAAGATACAGTTTAGAATAAGGTACATTCACAATGAAGCTTATTGTGTCTTTTAGCTTGCTTGCATATCACTGTAGCTTGAATTTTTACCAGCTGACGATCAATACTAGTGAAGTTTGACAACTTAGGGTGAAACCAACGGAATTTAATTCACATTCGGTTTATCCAACATATACTGCACCACGACTTTCACTATTTGACTCCAAAACTTGGTGAGGGAACAGTTTACGTAGAATGGCGATATCGTTCTAAAGAATGATATAAACTACTACGTATGAAATTTGTTTTTTTAAGTAATAAATTGTTCAGGAGTACACTAAATCACGTTTTCATCAGTGATAATATTATTTTTTATATTAGTATAGCACTCATGACAAGTATATGTTGAATGCTTCACACAATTACGCCCATTTTTATGATTTTAATTAGTCACTTTTGATAAACTCAATGTTATGAGATGTGGTGTTGGCATTTGCGTTTATAGTTATTCAGAAATAAACCATATTTCTGAGAACACAAATAGAGATAAAAATAATAGAAACGGAAATTCAAACACCACCACTCTTAGTAGTGAGTCTATAGACCATAAGTTGTACCTGCATATCCTTCACATTTTGTTCGGCATGGAGGATTTCCTCAATTACGTCCAATTAAAAGTACTCATCTGGGGGCTCTTCCTCACCTTCTTCCCCAACATTATACGTAATAGATTCTCTTTCATCAAAATCGGCATTATATTTCTCATCCATATTATATTTATATGATTTTTTTGCGACGGTTATGATCTTAGTTTATACTTTCGGACTTGTTAGATGAGGATAAGTCTAGAGAAACGATAGATTGGAAAACAGAATAAATTCGTGAACAGTTTAATCACTTTTATGAAAGAACACACGGCGCTAAACGGCTTAAATGTTCACTGTCAAATTAGAACTAGTCGGTCAATAACCTGGTTAATTTTTCGACGTAAATTTTCGAATTTTGAGGTTCACTTCCGGTTGTAATTTTGGGCCGGACTTTCTCTCAAAATCCGCGCCTTAGAATTTTGTTCGGGTTAGATTGGGCCACTTCCATTTTTTATCCCACGAAAAAATTCTATGTCACTCTCAATTCCAAAAATCCATTTCCGTTTTTTAGGTAGCACGTCCGGTGGTGGCAAAGATGCGGTGTGAAATTTGGGGGGGGCATTGGGACCTAGCTCCGCTCAGTTTCCAGACAAACTCGAAACACGGTCTATGAGTTTTAAAAACTCGAAATGGTGCATAGGAGTTAATTTAGACCGCAATTCTCGGATTTTTTATTTGTGGCTCATTTGCGGTCGTAGTGTTGGACCGAACGTTTCTCAAACTATCCACAATGGGTGTTCTAATCAACGCTTACATACGGTAGCAACAACTGTGGAGCTCCTCCAAGTGTCATTTGTTAGGTGCCCCAAGGTACTTACATTTAAAGACATTTTCTACTAAAACTTATCCCGCGTAAAAATACCGCGTGACTCCCAATTTCAAAAATAAATTTCCGGTTCTTGAGTCGAAAAGGACTGAAAGGTATCAAAGGGGTTAACCCGCATCTTTACGGGGACCATCGACCTCAATTTAGCGTTTCACACCTAAATGGTACCACCTAGGTCACGTTTGACCACCATGACCCCTCCTAAAAAAGGTTCCGTTTTTTGTAACGTAGTTCCAAATCGGAAGTATCACCAGAAGCTCTACTAAAAACTCGAAATTGTTTTTTGAGTCAGGAAGCACACCTGATTATTGTGCAAGAAGATATGTGGTAGTAAACTATCTTCAAAATATTGAAGTACTTAACCGTCACGGTACAAAACGCGAATTGTGTGCCACAACTTGAGCAGAAACAATTGTACGCACTTTTGTAATGTAACACCTTGATCGTGAAGTCAAACCCTATAACATATCAAATTTTAAGGGTATTTGATAGATTTGGTATGTAGTTATAGCCACTGGATTGGACAGATGCCGAATTCTTAACACGTGACCCAGTTATAGCCTAAAACTGAAATTCCAAATTCTAAAAATCACGGTTTTCTCACTTTTCTAATTTTTTATGATATAAAAAACATGCCACGACCCCAAAGTATGTTCACTAAAAATTCGACTCGAAAGAACTGCGTAAAAACTAAAATACAGGACTAAATTTGTCCATTTATATAATTACATTGACTTTGATCGTACCAAACATTAGTTTTTACGCAGTTGTTTCAAGTCACATTTTTAGTGAACATAGTTTGGGATCTTGGTATGTTTTATGAATCATACCAAATCGAAAAGTGAAAAGTCGTGATTTTGTCTCTTTTTGAAAATGTTTACCTATTTTGGCCTATAACTGGGTCACGTGTTAAGAACTCGGCATCTGTCCTTTGAGAAGAGTTGAAGCTGGGGTCATGATGCGTCGAATAAGCCCACTTTCCACCCAATCCGACATACTTCCCGAATTCACATTTTTGACTTCTAGTGGTTATAACTACTTACCAAATCTATCAAATACTCTTAAAATTGTATATGCCATATGGCTTGACTCCACGATCAAAGTGTTACATTACGAAAGTGCGTACAATTATTTCTGCTCAAGTTATGGCAACAGCAGATCCGTATAGAATTCTCTTGCGAATATGTTGGGATAACGTTCGACCAGGAACTTAGACTGGAAGTGAATCCAAAAAAAGGAAAAATACGAAAATTTGGGTAAGAAAGCTGGATAGATACTTCCCATGTCGAAGTTTACTCAACCGAAAGCCTTGAGCGTATGTAAGGCTACATAACTACAGTCAGGTATTAAAAATGACAGTAATAAGAGGGTTAATTGAAAGTCTCTATACATGGTCTCTATACAGTCTCTATACATGGAGAAAAGCTCCTTGTTAACATACTATAAACGCAATATTTAAAAACAATTTATTAACATAATTGTGCATAATTAAACGTAACTAGCAAAATAGTACTGTAACCAATTATCTTATTACATACATTTTTCAACTTCATCGGATTGATTACGATCAAATTCGAATTCCGATTGATTCTGATCATTTATAAACTTTGCAGTTCAGTTTTTCTGAAGGCAACTCGACAAATCTTTGATTCCATATTATGCTATATTTTTTAAAACGCTATAGCAGCTGTATTTTCACCAACCTCCAGTTTTAGATCTTCTCGAAATTCTGCTCGACTAAATATTTGCGAACGAATTTCCTGTAGCGTTGATTAGCAATAGCTTTACGAACAAGGTCTAACGGCTGACGATATCCATTTTTTAAGAAGGAAAAATACTAGGAACATTATCCAACAATAAAATTCATTTTCCTGGATTTTCCTGGATACAATTTGACTAGACTCAATCCGATGAAATTGAAAAAGCATTGATTGAAGCTAACTGATTTCAATATTATTTCACAAGCTACATTTACTAATTTGTTTGTTAAAACATATTTTTAAATTATTTATAAATATTGGGTTCGCATGGACTTTAATTCCGTACACCTAATATAAACGCTCGTGGTATTTAAAGGCCCGTAATTGGCCTCTTCAAATCAGACACTTTTTGCAACCTCACCGTAAGTCCATAGTTTTCACTCGAAATGGTCAAGGATGACCCGCTTACAATGATAGCTTCAATTGTGGTTCGTTCTCGCCATCTATCGATAAAGATGGCGTCTTTCTTAGGGATCACTCGGTACCAAACGTTTAAGAGAAATAATTATAATAATAATCGAAATTCTACGGTTGATATAATTAAAGCTGAAGCTGCCAAACCGCATGGATTGTGTGTTGAGAGAAGAAAACACTTTCTGTCCGACAAATCTTTTAGATTGAACGTTTTTAATCGAGAGTTTGTGTGAAAATCCGTTAACAAGCTAGAGTTTGAAGCAGATTCGTTCATTCGTATCGAGATATTTTCAAGAGAAGGGTCCTCGTGGACACTATTGGACTCGCGGTATCCACTGGTTAACAGTCACGCTCCCAGCTGTCACACGTATGAGATTTTGGCATACAAATGCGATTTTCAAGCACTAGACCGTATGCTGGGCCCGATTCAACCCCCGGGCCTGGGTCAAAAATGTTCGGCGCATCTTCTGGTCACTCGATAATTTACTATTTATTTATGACTTTATTTATTATTATTTACTTCATTTAATTTACTATTAGCCGTCGCGGTACAAAATTATTTATTGCTCACGGTACAATCTGGCGCAAACGCGCAAGTTCCCACAACTTGAGCAGAAACAATTTTACGCACTTTTGTAATGTAACACATTGATCGTGGAGTCAATCCATATAACATATCAATTTTTAAGGGTATTGGCTCGAAAGTGGGTTTATTCGACGCGTCATGACTCCAGCTTTAATTATTCTCAAAGGACCGACCCCAAGTTCTCAACACGTGACCAAGTTATAGGCCAAAAATGGGATTTATAAGTACAAATTTTCAAAAAGCTGCAAAATCACGAATTTTTCACTTTTCGATTCAGTATAGTTTAGAAACATGCCAAGATCCCAAAGTATGTTCACTATATATTTAACTCGAAAGAACTGCATAAAAACTAGTGTTTGGTATGATCAAAATCAATGATGTTACACACCTGTCTGGTCGAGCCCCCCCCCCCCTCGTAGGAAGCACCTAAACTTTTAACGAGACCTAGCCAGTCTGATAGAGTTTGCTCTTGCGGTTCCGAATCTAGTTTCAGAATTTTCAGAATGTCAAAATTTATACGGCTTCGTACAGTTAACACCTTCTAAAGACAGACATGTCAAACATACCTTTTTGTTAAACGTTAATTTTAGCTCATGGGAGCATGGCAGCTCACCGAATTAAATCGTGTTAGATTACTAATGTTGTGAAAATGTTGTGAAAATGTTGTGAAAATGTTGTGAAAACGTTGTGAAAATGTTGTGAAAATGTTGTGAAAAT
>SCLF01168101.1:0-10177 GCA_004367975.1 Mesochordaeus erythrocephalus
TTCAAATATCCAATTTTTATTGAAATCGGGCAATTATTTCGATCGGTTTGGCGGGTTTGAAGATAATTGCTCTCTCTCTCAAATCCCCACAATTCTAGCTCCCCCTTGATCGCACATCGCCGCGGAATATACCAAATGAAGCGCCTTGAGTTACTGAAAAGGTGTGCCGAATATTATCTCAAACGGATTATCCAGTTTTGAGAAATAAATTGATAAAGATTACAAAAATATCGCCAAAATCACCTTATTGTGAGCCTTAACAAAAATAAATTACCTCTTCTTTTTTGAAGTCGTCCTGCGTTTTAATTTGAAGTAGTCGCTCGTCGTCGATGATTTTCTTCGGATGAATGTGTTTAATTTCACGGCATGGGTACTCTTCCGTTTTCTTTCGACGACGAACATCCGTATTCTCCTTTAGTGGGGAAATTGTCTGCTTCGGACTTTCTCTATCCTTCGATTTGTGATGTTTGTAACTCTTTGAACTCTTTCTCACATCTTCTAAATTCGTTGGTTGGGGCAGTGTAGTTACTTGTGAGGTAGCTTGCGATGAACTGGTCTTCACATCACTTTCGTAGGTTGGGGCACATTCATGATTATATAAAAATATACCTGGTATATTATAATATATGGCATTTATAATGTTTACGTAGTATTGGAATGTTTTCTAAATCATAATAAAATCGAAAAGTGAAAAATTCGTGTTTTTGTCAGTTGAAAATGTGTACATTTTCCGCCTATAACTGGGTCACGTGTTAAGAATTCGGGGTCGGTCCTCTGAGAAGAATTGAAGGTTGAGTCATGAAGCGTTCAATAAGCCCTTCGAGCCAATCTGACATAATTCACGAAATGACTGTTTTGACTTAAATTCGCCCACCCTACATAACGGGTTTATCAGAAAATCTATTAAATACCCTTAAAATTTGATATTTTATAGGGTTTGGTTTCACGATCAAATTGTGTTACAATTGATTCCTATCAAGTTATGGTAATTTAAGATTTCACAATAAGGGGTTTTTGGGGGTTAACTGTACGAAGGAGTATAATTTTGGACATTCCGAAAACAGATTTCGAACCGCAAGAAAGTCTCGTTAACTTATGGGTGCAACTTATAGGGGGGGTTGGCTTTGGACAGGCGTGTTCAAGTAGCTATAAACGGGTTAGGAATTTGGGGTCTATCAGTTGAGAAGAAATGTAGCTGACAAAAAATCGACCACGAATTCGTAACACGTGACCAAGTTATAGCCCAAAAATGTAATTTCTAATGTACAAATTTCGATTTGGTTTCATACAGAAACCATGTCAAGATGTAAAAGTATGTTCACTAAAAATTCGACTCGAAACGGGACGGTCAAAAATTCAATTTGTCCATTTTGACAATGTGATTTCGACCTCTTTAGCTTTTAAAGAAATAATCGTAGTATGTTTTCGATACTTTTATTGGATGACCAGGGGCCTAATTAATCTAGCACGGTTTAGTTCGGTGAGCTGCCATGCCCAATGAGTTAAAATTAATGTGTTGTATTTAGAGAGGGGTTAACTGTATGACGCCGTTTCATTTCGGATAGTTTGAGAACATATTCTGAACCGCAAGGAAAAACTCTATCAGACTCACTAAGTCTCGTTAAACGATCGGTTGCTCCCTGGACACCCTAGGGGTGGGCAGTTTTGACACATGTTTTTTATATGACGGAATAAATATGGTAAATGAAAAGGTTAACCGTGGATGAAACATACATTCACTATAACTTTTTGAAATTTTGCCTAACCTTATTACTAACACTCGAGATTTTATATCTTTTTGATGCTAACCCCTTAGAAGTTAGAAATATCAACTGATTTATAAAAACATTTCACTTGGAATCAACTAGTAAGTCGTTCAAGAGATACACTAGTGTCTAGAATGGCCCTCTTCCCGGGTGTCTGGGTAGCAAAATCTCGGTGAACGAGACTTTGCCAGTCGGATAGAGTTTTTTTATTGCGGTTTTTCATCTCATTACATAATGTCCACAATGATACTCCTTCGTACAGTTAACCCCCAAAAACCCTTATTGTGAAGTCTTAAATCACTATAACTTGAGAAGAATCAATTGTACGCATTTTTCGTAAGTTGGCTTGAAGCCAAACTCTATAACATATCAAATTTTAAGGGTATTTGTTAGATTTTATCCTAGACCCGTTATGTGGAGTGGGCGAATTTAAGTCAAAACTGTGTTTTCGTGAAGTATGTCCGATTGGCTCGAAAGTGGGCTTATTCGACGCGTCATGACTCAGCTTCAATTATTCTCAGAGGACCGACCCCTAATTCTTAACACGTGACCCGTTATAGGCCAAAAACTGGACTAAAAAAGGTACAAATTTTCCAAAAGTGACAAAATGACGAATTTTTCACTTTTCGATTTTATTATGATTTAGAAAACATGCCAAGATCGCAAAGTATTTCACTAAAAATTCGACTCGAAACAACTACGTTAAAACTATATTTCTGGACGGTCAAAGTCAAGTGGAGGAGGATAATTTTGGACATTCTGTAATGAGATGAAAAACTCTATCAGACTGGCTAAGTCTCGTTAACCGAGATTTTGCTATCCAGACACCCGGGGGAGGGAGGAGCCACTCTAGACACTAGTGAGATATGATTCATCATTCGTTATAACTGGTCAATTATTTAAAATTTTACTTATTCGTAGTAATTTATTCATAGTAAGCTAATTCACAAATGGAATGATTATTCATGGAATTTTACGTGATTCTTGGGCTACGTATTCAAAAATCTTTCGTTTTATTCCTATAAACATGACGTCAGAAAAGGGGGTTTAAGAAAAGTTCTGAAAGGCGATATTTAATCATGTGAATCCAGCGTGGCCATGCAATGGTAGCATAACCTGCGTTAGGCAATGGTTTAACTACCTATATGAATGAAATACCCCAAAAATGACCCCAATCGCTACATGATTTAGAAAACATGCCAATATCGCAAAGTAGGTTCACTATAAATTGGACCCGAAACTACTGCGTTAAAACTATATTTCAGGACGATCAAAGTCAACTGTACGACATCGTATAATTTCGGATAGTCTGAGAACAGATTCCGAACCGCGTGTCAAAACGGGCCCCACTGTTACAGTGGGAAGTGATCTGTTAAGGAGACTTAGTGAGTTAAAATGTCCAAAAATATCACGGCGTCTTATAGTTAACCCCCGTTCTGTTTGAATACGCCGTATTGCATTCTCTGCTATTGAATTACCGCGGCTGTTTTAGGGAATACTTGTTATATGTAAGATGTTGAACATTTACACCGGTTCTTTTACGCATGCAGCAACCATGTTTGACCCCTTGTCCGTTTTTATCCCTTTAGGTGGACCCCATTAGATGAAGAACTTTAGCATTGCGTCTCGTACGCTGTCATTTCTTAGACTTTCATAAAATATTTCTTGGTTACATACATCGCATGATTTCAAAAAGATTCCTATTTTATTATATTTTTGTAGACATGTTATCTCTGATTCCTGCATTCTCCGTATTATTGGTTCCGCACCTTGTCCGTGCTATGTATAATTCTCGCTTTAAATTAACATTTTTCTTCCATATAAATTATTTTTAGAGTTCGTAACGGTTTTGTAAATTCCCAAAAGTTCTCGTGTTGACCTTTCCCAATTGCATTCCGTTACGATTAATTCATGGCTATATACAGCTAAGATGTTTTCCTTGTTGAATTCAATTTGTTCCATAAAACAATTTCTATTTAAAGTGGGTCCTCGTTAATAACACTCGCTTTCATTTCCGAACACCAATCGTCCTCGCTTATTCCTTTAAACAATAGCATTGTTGCTATGCGCTGAAATATTTTTGCTACATAGGCATTCGTCTATATGTACAAGTCTTTAATGTTAATGAATCTATTACTGTGAATAAACGTCGCTGTGATTCTTTGGGTGTTACTAACTAACATAATACCTATGGTTTGACATTCTTGTTTTCATTATTATTTCTTATTCATTACCATCTGTTTTCTTAACTGGAATAAAAGTACTCCTACTTCTGTCAGTTCTAGGATCTCTTTGTGTACTATTTTTATCGATTCTACATCGTTTTTAAATTCCCTAACGTTTCCTATATCATAACTTGCTTTGCTAGAAACATCAGAAAATTCTAGTATTGTCTCTTCTAATCTGAAATTACATTTTTTGTTGTACCGCAAAATAGTTTTGTTTGCTCATTTAACGTTTCTCGTTCCAAAGGTAGTTATATTTTTGTATCGTACTATGTTCCGTATCTAAATTTACCTCCATTGGTAGGCTTGGTGTTCGGTATCCAATGGATGATCACAAAAATAATGTAAGTGTTTCACGTTGTGCGTCATGGTCTAGTCATATACTTTTGAAAAATTATTTTCTCGTATGATTTGTTGATACTTATTTATTTTCACTCTTATTTGCCGTCCTATGGATATGTTCAACCGCAAAATATCTGGGTTCCGTTAATTATTTCAAAGCGTATGGTTCCTATTATTATTCGTTTCTTATTTCTATCGATTAGTATTGTCGCCACTATATATAATCTATTTAGAACCCTCATTTTGGGGTTATAACTAGATAACGTGTTGAGAATTCAGGGTCGGTCCTTTAAGAAGAATTGAGGCTGGAGTCATGACGCATCGAATAAACCCACTTTTGAGCCAACCGGACATACTGCCCGAAATCACATGTTTGAGTTCTAGTGGCTACATAACGGGCTAGGAATTTGGGGTCAATCTTATGAGAAGAAATGAGTCCAATTTCGCGCGAAGTCAGACATTTTAAAATAGTGAAATTTTATGGGTTAAAACAATTTCATAAAAAGGTTTTTTTCACTTCTGTCTTTATGGGGGTTAACTATACCACGCCGTGTAAATTAACATATTCTGACCGTAAGAAAAAACTCTATAAACTCACTAAAGCTGGTTAAGATATCAGTTACCACTTAATACACGGCTCCCCCCGGTGAACCCCCCTGCCTCTCAGGAAGCTCGGGAACGTATATTTTTTTTCGCTTGTCTGATAGAGTTTGTCCTTGCGGTTCAGAATCTATTTTCAGAATGTCCAAATTTATACGCGTTGGTACAGTTAACCGGCTCTAAAGACAGACATGTCAAAAGGACATTTTTTAAACGTTAATATTAACTCACGGGAGTATGGTAGCTCACCAAACTAAATCGTGCTAGATTAGTAAGGATCCTGGGCATCCAATAAAAGTATCCCAAAAATACTGCGATTATTTGTTTTAAAGCTAAGGACCTCGCAAGTCACATTGCCCAAACAGACACAATTAGTTTTGTGTGGCGTCTTTGGCCGAATCGTTTCGAGTCGAATTTTTATGGAACATACTTTGGGATCGTAGTATCATCATACAATCATAAAAAACTCGAAAAAAAAATATAGTCTGGTGTCTCCAAAAATGCGGGGGGGGGGGTTCACCGTCGGATAGCCGTGTAATATGGGGGGTGTAGATTTTACACCCGTATAACAGTGAATCACACAAATGGAAATCATATCAAACACTAGTGGTATAAAATAGATATTGAACATACAACTAAATTGATGGACAAAATTCGGTCATTTACTATGGTTCTATAAGATTTAACTTTCTACGACACGTCCCCAGCCAAAATTGTACCCTTTCGTACAGTTAACCCCTAAAAACACCTATTGTCAAATTTTATATTACCATAAGTTGAGAAGAATCAATTGTACACACTTTTGGTAATGTAAATAGTGAAGTTAAACGCTATAACATATCAAATTTCAAGGGTATCTGATAGATTTTCTGATAGACCCGTTAAGTGGGGTGGGGAAGTCATTTCGTGAAGTATGTCAGATTGGACATACTTATTCGACGCGTCATGACTCAAGCTTCACTTCTTCTCCAAGGATCGACCCCGAATTCTTAACACGGGACCCAGTTATAGGCCAAAAAAGGTACCAATTATTACAATAGAAAAATCCAACCATTCCTATTCGTGACTAGCCTCACCACTGGGGTCACTGGTACAGATTTTGGTGACGGTGTACTGGCTGTAGTCGAAGTTGCAGAGGAAGTAGGAGTGGACGTTACAGTGGACGTTGAAGTGGACGTTGCAGTGGTCGTCAGCATTGAAGCCTTCGATTTTTTAGAGAGAAAATTAAGACTTGAGAAATATTGTACGAGAAATGTCCAACTAGTTGCATTTGTCTTTATATTTGTTGACTGTGATACCGTTTGACTTGGAATTGGTGCCTTTACCTAAACACCCGATTAAATTTCAAATTCGAAATTTTTCGGGAATTATATAGTTTGATATTTTATATGCAAAACCCTTGTAAAAAGCAAAAACAACCTGAACTAGGGGCGTTGTCGTTCTGGTAAAGCACGCTACGTCTGATAACAAGTCTTTTACTCTTTGCATCCATGAGTGTTCGCGTTCAGTCTCGTCGACCGCTGTGTCGCTTTCCGTATTTTCAGAGGAAATTTCATCTTTTTCGGGATCCAACTGACAATAGGCGTTGTCATTTGAACGATGAATATACTAAAATAATGTGTAACATTTTTAGAATATAGTCTAAACTGCGTTAACTTGTATATATATAGTTACCCCCCCCCCCGGACTTATAAATGTTACGATGTAATAAATATTCATAAAAGATCTACTTATTAAAATGCAATTTGTCGCGCTAAATTTCGAATAAACAATTTACAGTCCCTGGGATAAGCGAATTTAGATTAAGAAAATATTTAAATTATTTCGTCCAATCAAATTGCTATACAATTATTTAGGCAAATCACAGATCTAGTCAGTGGCGCCATGAAGTTGCATCTAGCCCAAATTATTCGTAACGTAGTACATTTAATAAACCCGATGTTTAATTATATTAATACAGTATGGCCAGGTAATGGTAATATAATGGTCATGGGGAAAGTATGCATACATTTATATGAATTAAAGACCCAAATCGCTACAAAATTGAGTTTGGTAAAAACTTTTAAAATTTTGAAACCTGAGGTGAAGAGTTCCATATGATTCCAATATTGTCAGTAATATATATTACTATGCTTTAAATGAATATTCAGTTAATAGTTTACTTACATTTTCAGGAGGTAAGGCTTCATATAATAACTGATAATAAAATTTGTTTTTCGATTCAACTTCGCTTTGTTTCCGCATTCGCATTAAATAAGCCAAGTAACGTTTTATACAGTAGCCTTGGAGATTGGTTTTGAATTCGGTTTCATTCGAAATAATTCCTACCTAGTGATACCAGAGGGTAACCTATACAATGTGCCGCGATTGGCCTTAAGGGAAGTTGCTACATATAGGCCGCGGTGAAAAATGAATTATGATTAACTTAACCGCTTATGGTGATTTTACCATTCGTTACCTCGTACAATATGTATTCCCTCAGACCGACCGTTGGTGGCACATATACGTATATTAACTGCGTTTGGGAATACGTATATGTGCCACCAAGGGTCGGTCTGAGGGAATACATATTGTACGGAGTAACGAATGGTAAAATCACCATAAGCGGTTAAGTTAATCATAATTCATTAACGTATATATACGTTGCAACATCCCTTAAATTGTCTGAATTGAAAAGTGGATCGCTTCGTATATTTCTGTACGTTATAACACTTTCTAAGCATAATATCAAACACGCCAACATAAAGGTAGTCGCTGTAAACCGATTTTCTCCACGGTAAACCACCTTATAATATGATATAATAGGAAAAACAGAACAATAACCGCAGTAACCTGTATCCAAACCAGAAAACCACCAATCATGAACAGAAGCTCAGCGTGGTTCTTCGTCACCATGTAGATCGTGAAGTCAGTAGAAAATGCCACTGCCATGAAGAACAAACTAAAAATATTCCAAATTTCAGTTTATCATGACTGAAATTTCTTGTATTTTTCGAGAGTGAGAATGCATGGTTTTTCATGTGATATAGCTATAGCCCTTCTTTCTTTGAACTCTACGAAAAAAATTTCACGATTTTTATTGAAAGCTTTAATTATGCAAAAAAGGTATATAAAATTTTCGAGAATATTTCGAAGAGTTTTGGCAAATATATCTTCTCAAGCTCGACCGTAATTTCGTAAAAATTACCTTGACAGCGAGGAACACTTCCATAAATTATGAACTTCTTGAACTAGTAAAGTGATTGGGTAAAGATACTCGAGTCGAAATTTAAGTATTAAATCCAGGAATAATAGCACGCCATATGCTACGAGTAATTGAAGGCACGAAGAGCTTTGATTTCCACACTATAGTTATATCCATCATATTCTGCTTGCAAATGTGAAATTTATCTTCTCATCAAATAAATTGTCCTCGGCCTAGGTTTATTTAAAATGGATTCTAATGGAGCTCCCATTGGGTTACAAAACACCAATATGTAAGACGGATCTGCTCAAATTCGTGGAATATCCATAAAATAACGTTAATTTAATAGCCAATCAAATGACTGAAATATTTCGAAATTTGTTTGTATTTAAAAGTGAACACTTTGTGTGAGAAGAAGTATGCGGTATATGCACCGTAAGGAGATATAACCTGTCGCGGATTGTGAATTGGTTTCAAAGGACGCCCCTTTCCACGTCTGATGCGATTTTGTGCCACTGGCATTATAATGTTTACACAACACAATTATATATAGGGCCGATTTCTAAAAGTAATATTTATTTTAACTAAAATCCCACAGCGTCTTAATAAATAATTTAATCACAGGAATAAAAGGGTTTAACCAAGGAATCCCCAATGGAATGGTGTCCAATGTAATTCTTGAACGGGAACGTCAGGATACATCTAAAAACCATATATGAAAACTGTCCCTAGGGGGTTTATGGCGCAACTGATCAGAATGTCCAAAATTACACGCCTTCGTACAGATAACCCCCAAAAACCCTCATGTGAAATGCTAAATTACCATAACTTGAGAAGCATCAATTTTACGCACTTTTGCTAATGTAAAACGTTGATCGTGAAGCCAAACCCTATAACATAAAATTTTAAGGGATAGTTAAGTAAACATGTGGTTTCGTGAAGTATGTCGGATTGGCTCGAAAGTGGGTTTATTCGACATCATGACTCAAGCTTAAATTATTCACAAAGGACTGACCCCGAATTCATAACACGTGACCCATTTATGGGCCACTAAACGGGTCAAAAAAGTACAAATTTCAGAAAGTGACAAAATCACGAATTTTTACTTTTCGATTTTATTATGATCTAGAAAACATGCAAAGATCGCAGCGTATGTTCATTAAAAAATTCGACTCGAAAAAACTACGTTAAAACTTATTCCAGGACGGTCAAAGTCAACTATATTCGACTCACGTTTTGTCTTTAGATGGTTTACCTGTACGAAGGCATGTAATTTGGCAAGGAAAAACTCTATTAGACTTACTAAGTCTCGTTAACCGATCAGTTGCGTATAGAACCCCCTAGTGGGGCCTGTTTTGATAATATATTTGAAAATATGTTGGTTATTACATTTTGCTGAATAGACAACATGAAAAACAAGCAAATCAAAAATTTTGTTAAACCAAAATGTCAACTACAGTATTGGACCACATTGTTGGGATCACGATTGGAAGGTCTCGTACCAAAAATTCCAACAATGTGGATTATTTTAAAAAATCGGTCCCAAACTTCGGAAAATGAATAAATTACGGTATTTTACTCTATCATAGAGTCTCTATGCTATCAAAGAATGTTCTTTTCTGGACCAATACATATTTGTTATTTGACAAATGATTTTGGTTCATATTTTCGAAATGTCTAGCGGTAAAATAACCAAGAGATCCACAAAGCCCTATTGTACACTGGAAGATAAGAAAACCTTAACAAAAATGATTAAGGAGACTTACGATCAGAAAAGGATTAAAAGGCATGGTTAACCAATTCTATATGCATTACACTTTTGTAGCTTCTTTTTTTGTAAATTAAATTATATAATATATATATCTCCCAGGCACCTTTTTTCCCATTTTTTGTCACGGAGCCTGTTTTCAGCGTTTTTGAGGCCCTAGACGTGGTTGAATGTCCGATTGACCCCCCTCCCAAATTGGACCGGAAGTCCAAATTTTAGACCGGAAGTACCACCGGAAGTGACAGCTGAAAACCGGAAATTGGTTATTTTGAATCGCGAATCACACCAAATT